>JBBMKB010105372.1:0-10074 GCA_037833945.1 Alaria marginata
GTACTGTACTGTACTGTACTGTACTGTACTGTACTGTACTGTACTGTACTGTACTGTACTGTACTGTACTGTACTGCTGTACCTTATACTTTTTCACGACCTCACACCGCGTCCAGACTTCATCCCCTCCGCCACGGAGGGTGTACTATTGTACAGTACAGGACTCCTAGCAAGAAATCTGAATACCGACCAAGCCTGGGTTCCTTGTTTGGGAGAGGGGGCGTTCTACACTAAATAGCCTATTAATAGCTTCATAACGGCTCCCGGATTTCTTATTCCCTGCAAAACACCAGCCTGTCTTTCTTGTTACAGTACCCTGTTTCTTATTAGGTTTCCTGCACCGTACCTGCTGGTCTTCCAATCGTAGTGGATGTCGATCTCGAGGTGGCGCACCCCGGCGTCCAGCTGGTAGGCGAGGGACGGGAACTGATACGGCCAATACTCTTTCAAGGCAGGAATACTCGTCTGCCGGTGGTATGAATTGTGCGTGCCGATCACCTAACGTATTGGGCAAGATCACAGGGTGGTGGGAAGTCGGAAGGGATACAGCAGAGACATCGTATCATATATATGACAAACAGACATATCTTCCAAAGACCTATATCCGTATTAAATATGAAACCGTCAAAACGTGGTGTGTGTCTGTCCAACCGCAACGATCCATGTCGGTGCCGGCGATGTCTGTTTGCTCCGGATAGTGTATACGCTGTCAGCGGAAGTCACCTGCCATGCCTATCTATGTGGCTGGTTGTGTCATAATTTTGGAGCTATTGAAGAGCCGTGCTGCTGCTCGTAACGAGCTGCAGTTATTTTTGTGTCATGCATACCGGTACGTCGCATGAATGCCTGTCGATTTTCTGCTGCAAAAAGCATCCCGCACTATAAATAATGTCCAATGTTCCAAGCTGTGTGTCCCCAAAAACGTGGGAAGAGTTCTACGTAAAAATTCTGCACGTATTCCACCTCAATTCACAATCGTACCCACCCACCCACCTACCAACCCACCCACCCTGTGTGTTGCTGTTTTACTACAGTATCATATGTCATACTGGTACATCTTATGAACAGGCTGCGTGTAGATTGTCCTCCTACATTACATAACCGTCACCATCTATCTACAGTAGTACCCTGTCTGCTGTTGATATGCTATTTTATTATATGGTGCGTTATCAATCATCGTAGGTAAGTCTAGGGAAGTATAAGTAAATACAGAGGATTATATATATAAGTACACGTAAATTTTGGTAAAAAGGGACAAACATAAATACACACCAGGTAAAATGTGATGACGTTTTTGTTGCGGGCGATCCGGAAATAAACCCTCAGTTAGTTGACTATACGTCGAGACAAACATAAACACACACCAGGTAAAATATGATGACGTTTTTGTTGCGGGCGATCTGGAAATAAGCCCTCAGTTAGTTAACGTCGACGGCTGATGTTATACCTTTTTCTTAGTTCTACCTTTTTCTTAATCATACCATCAACCATGACTGGAGCTGATGAATGTACAATAATACCTGGAGCTGATTTATGTACAACGTGGAGTACGGCTCCACCTCCTCCACCCTCGCCGCTGCCGCCGCCGCCGCCGCCGCGACGTCGAGCGAAGACGAAGCCCCACCCTGTCCCGAGGCTGTGGCGACGAGCTGCCCGCACGTAGTGCACACGGGATACAATGACCAGAAGAAAATAAAAATGGCCAGGGAGGCCGCGATGCACGTCGTAGTAGTCCGTACCAGCGCACACATGCACCCCCCAAGTTTTGCTAATCGTCCCCGCTCAGGAGTGGTTTTCTTGTTGGTTGTGGTGGTGGTGGTGGTGGCTTTATTTTTGGCGTCACCGCTGAAGCTATTAGGAGGCGGTGTGTGTGTTGGTGTTGGTGTCAGTGTCGGTGTCTGCATCCCAGCCGGTGTGGTTGGCGTTGATCGTGTCGGTAGTGATGACGACGATGTCGCAGTCAACGAAGACGTTGTGCGGCGGCTACGAATTGAAAAGTCGGTAAATGATGATATCGAAAGTGATGGACCTTCCTGCGGTTCCACGTCATGAGCAATAATACCACGACCACCATCACGATAATCACCACCACCACCACCACCACCATCACCACCACCACCATCACCACCACCGCCATCACCATCACCACCACCACCGTCACCACCACCACCATCACCGTTATCGCCGTTGCATTCGGGAGTTCCCAGCAGAGGGTTCGGAGAGTTGTGGCTTTCCCGTTCCACTACACGATTATCACCACCATGACCATCAACACCATCACCATCATCACAATCACCATCGCCATCACCATCACCATCAACATCAACAACACCAGCACCATCACCATTATCATCACCACCATCATCACCATCACCATCACCATCAACCTTAGCACCATCAACCTCAGCACCATCACGATCGCCACCTTCACCGGCATCGCCGTAGCGCGCGGAAGATTCCACCAGAAGGTTCGGAGAGTTGAAGCTTTCCCGTTCCACTAGAGGATCCCCTAGACCCTCACGACCACCACCACCACCATCACCACCGCCGCCCCCACCACAACCACCACCATCAATACGATCATCACCATCATCACGACGATCACCATCACCATCACCACCATCGCGATCACCACCATCACCACCACCGCCATCATCACCATGGTGCCCGGGAGATCCCAACAGAGGGTTCGGAGAGGTAAAGTTTTCACTGCTACTCGGACAACCACCGATTTCTAGCCCCGACAGCGACAAGGGCGGCGTCGGCGCTGTGTGCGAAGTCGCAGGCTGCTGCTCCGCCGGGAGCATGATCGCGGGATGATGATGGCGCTTATTCGAGTCCGGTGGTAGTGGAAGAGACGGAGAAGCCATCGAGGTTGAGAGAAAGGGTGCTGCGTGCACGCTGCTGCTGTTGCTGCTGCTCCGATTATGGCAAGAAGCTTATCAAAGAAAACTTCAATGACACACGTAAAAGTGCCTGGGCTCTGCGGGATGCCGACAGATAGTAGAAATTCCGGAGAGATAAGCTGTCCTGTGTATAGCAGCGCCACACAAGCTTTTGGGATAGCAGTGCAGGGAGAAGATGATGCCCGTTGTGTGGGCGACCTACTGGCCGCTTGCTGTGGCCCTCCTTGTGGCGTACGCTCTCTGTCGCTCTCTGGCTAGCGTTGAGCCGTGTTCCTTCGTTGTTCTTGTGGTGGTAGCTTCCTAGCTTTCCCAGTTCAGGTTCAGGTTGTCCAGCATATTTGCCGAAAAAATAGTTTGCTTTCTCCGTCGAACCCCAACCACCCCGCGTTTGCGGCTTTTTATGTGTCCAACCTCACACAGCAAAAGCAGAGCGCTGCTGGATCTTGACGCCCGAACCAGAGATCAACGGGCCGCTAGCCCGCCCTCGGCGCCTGGGTGTGTTCGTTGGTGGTGGTCAGTCATCAAACCAAGCACGCATACGAGTATAGGCAGATCATATATATCCAACATGAACGAACGCAGCTCGTCGCGTCGTAGATCCATGTACGTATGTCGTTCTTTTCTCCGCATGTTTTTGTTTCGAGTGAATTTTAATTTTTTGTACCGGTATGTTTCGTTTGGTTTTTTGTAACGTCCGGCGGCGTAACTGCTGCTGCTTTGCTTGCTATGATACGGTATACGGTGCTACCGTGCATATCACGCAAGATTACACACATCCCGAGACGAATTTTCAGGGGGAAGCTTCTCTAAAACCAGGGGGGGGGGGCGGGGGGGCAAAACGAAAATGGCGGCGTTGGGAAGATCTCGCCGGCATCTTTCCATAAACGCGTCGCTCTGCATTTGTTCTCTCCGCGTTGTCGAGACAATCAGCGATGAAACTCGTCTGGGGGGTGGCTGTGTTATTTTTCTGATATTTTGTTTTTGCTTTTTCGATCTTGCGTGTTTTATGCGACAGAGTACTCATCTAAACCACTCAGCTAACCCCATGAATCCTGCATGATGACTCTTCTCATGACTCATACATCATAACTCAAGGCTCATGACTGGTGACTCGTCGCTCATGGAACAAGACTACGGTACTACATACAGTAGTACGGCACAGTGCACTATACGAGGGAGGTCGCTTTTAGGGTGCGCGCAAGCGGCTATACCCTAGACAGATGCTACGATAATATATACCGGGGCACTATCAGATACCAGGTACCTGGCAGAGGTATGGTAGCGCTGTTCGACCAAAACATGTATGGCTGTGAGCTACTACTGTACTGAACGGAGAGTCATCCCACGGTAGGGATGCAGTAATAAGTTCCTGAGCTCCTGGCATGGGAAGAGCTCAATATCTCACCCGAAACACGACTTTTACTTCCAAGATTTTTGTTCGCGCAACCCGATCAACATTTATTTCTATCCGCTATCATAGTCCTAAAACAAATGCACTCGTAAAATGGTCATATGTCTGGTCATATGTACCAACGGGTAGTTCTTCACTGCAGGAGCTCAACCGGTCAGCAACGTTTGACCCCAAAACGTGCAACCCCTACCGTGGGATGACTCCTCCTGAGAAACTGCCGGACGTCGTCGATTGCTTGCAAGGTCACTCCCTGCACATCTAGGTTACGAGATTGTTCATCTGATTGCGGTTCCAGCTTTTGTTGCCATCAGTAGTACAGGACAGGACACCTAATAAGAAACAAGGGAATAAGAAAACCACGCTGATATTTATAGAAAAATAAGAAATTCGGGAGCCGTTACACTGAACTATAAGTAAGTGTAGAACGCACCCTTTCTCAAATAAGAAATCCAGGCTGGGTCAGTATTTATGTGTTTCTTATTATTACGGGGGTCCATAGTAAACAGGACCAAATATTGTTAGTAAAAATAGGGAAATGTATAGGTTTTTATGTATACCGTAGGTCCTATTTACTATGGTCCCCCGTAATAGGTGTCCTGTACTGGCACAGTAGGTTTGGGTACGGACCTCCTCAAAGGAGAAGTATCGTAGCACGCTTGTTGGTGATTTTCGGTGTCAAGGGATAAGGATAATAGATGGTGCACCGCATCCATGGAACGCTTTTTTTCTACTCTCTATTAAGACGCCAACAAGGTATTTTAAGCTCGCCTTTTTCGAGCGAGTTACAGAACCATTCGCGGGAGGGAGTGGTTTACACTCGGTAGACTAGGACGCCAACAAGATATTTTAAGCTCGTCTTTTTCGAGCGAGTTGCAGAGGAACCATTCGCGGGAGGGAGTTGTTCACACTCGGTGGTAGTGTAGTGAAAAAGGGGACACCCTGCCTGCCGTAGCATTGGCCAATGCTCCCATGCTACGCGTACGGCGTACAGTGCACGTACAGTACACGTACATACAGTTCGCGACACCAGTTATGAATCTCTTATTTCTGGCCAGGCTGGAATTCTTATGTAAGGCAGGGTGTGTCATACACTATTTTCAGCACAAAGCAGGCCCTGTTCTTATTTTTTTTCCCAAACATGAGCCTGACATTTTTACATGTCAGGTTATTAACATCTGTCGCGTACTGTACATGGCACGGGCCTATAAAACAAGCACGGTCTACGAGCACGGTCTACGGCGTCACACGCGGCACACAGCAAACGCCCAACGAAACGGGAAAACATGTATGTGCGTCTGACGCGTATTTCATAGAACTTTTTTTAATACATACTTCGAAGTACGTCAGCTTCGGCTGTAAGTGAGTACTCGTACGACCAGTTGAGTGATCGATACTCAGATGTGCAAGCTGCGTGATATAGGTGTTTTTGTTGCGGGTGATCGTGGTAAAACCTTCAGTCAGTTGACTACTACGTCGACAGCTGTCGTTTATACATTTATTCGTCATACTAGATGTCGGCCGCGCGTTTTCTACATTCACTCTTCGCTAGGATATAGATCTGAGGTATTGTAGCCAACTGTGTAAGTAACCGCCTCCCCCTATTCCCTACTGGTATCTGATACCAGTTGCAAACGTTTTTATTCTGTGTTTGCGTTAGTCACACGTATTACTTGTTTCCGTTGTACCGCCGACCCCTCTCCCTCCTCCGGTTCATCGTCAGAAGGAGTGATTCGTGGAATGTGGCCGCTCATCGTACGGAGGAAAGTGCTTTCTTCGGTCTTCCACATCGCCATTGCTTTTTTCGTGGAAGGAAATGGAAGCTCCCACTACTTCTTCCACTACTCCCATGGAAGTATGGAAGCAGCGAAAGCTTCCACGGAAGCTCCGTGGAAAATTCCACTATTTCCATGGAAGATTCCACAACTTCCGTGGAAGTACGAAGCTTCCATCTACTTCCATGGAAGCTTCGATGGAAATCCACACGTCTTTATGGATGCTTCCATGGAAGCTTCCACTACTGCATGAAAGCTAATTATATGGAAGCTTTCGTTTACTTCCACCACAGTAGAACGCAGCCATATACTTCCATGGAATTTTCCATGGAGGAAGTATTGGAAGCTTCCATGGAAGCATGACCCGTTCAAGGCGGTGGAAGCTTCAGTGGAAGTAATGGAATATCCCATGGAAATAGTGGGAACTTCCACTTCTCCTATATACTTTCATGGAAGCTTCCATGTACTTCCATATGATAGCTTACATGCAAGCTTCTGTGGAAGTAGTGGAAGCTTTTATGGAAGTAGTGGGAGCTTTCACTGCTTCAACTCGCTTCTATGGCAGCTTCCATGGAAGTAGAGGAAGCTTCCGCGGAAGTAGTTGAAGCTTCTACCGGGTACATAAGTAGTAGAGTTCCATACAAGCTTTCATGAAAATACATGGAAGCGGTGGAAGCTTGCGTGTAGCGGAAGTAGTGGGAGCTTCCACCGCTTCCATGTACTTTCGTGAAAACTTGTACTGCTTCTATGGAAGCTTCCGTGGAAGCAGTGGAAGCTCCCATGGAAGAGCAAAAGCTTCCGGGGAAGTAGTGGAAGCTTCCATGGAAGTACTGAAAGCTTCCGTGGAAGTAGTGGAAGCTCCCATAGAAGTAGAAGAAGCTTCTGTGGAAGTGGTGGAAGCTTCCATGGAAGTAGTGGAAGCTTCCATGGAAGTAGTGGCAGCTTTCGTGGAAGTAGTGACAGCTTCCGTGGAAGTAGTGGAAGCTTCCATGGAAGTAGTGGAAGCTTCCATGGAAGTAGTGGAAGCTTCCGGGGAAGTAGTGAAAGCTTACATGGAAGTATATTGATAACTTACCTGGAGTTACATGGAAGCAGCGAAATATCCCAATATTTCCAGCTTCCACCCGGAAGCAGTCGAAACTCCCATGGAACTACATGGAAGCGATGGAAGCTTCCACTTTTTTCATGGAAGCTTCCACTACCTCCAGAGAAGCTTTCATGGAAGCGGTGGAAACCTCCATTGGAGTATATGAACGTTGTGCAAGCTCCTACTACTTTCATGGAAGCTGCTACCATTCCCATACTCATATGGACGTTTCCACCACTTTCAAAGAAGCTTCCATGGAAGCGATGGAAGCTTCCATGGAATACATGGAGCTTATACTAGCTCCATGGGAGCTTACACTTCTTCCATGGGAGCCTCCATCCAATATTTCCGTGGAAGCTTCCATGGAAGCGATAGAAGTACAAGGAAGCAGTAGAAGTTCCCACTACTTTCATGGAAGCGGAATATTCCACTACTACCACGGAAACTTCCACAAAAGCCGTGTAAACGTCCATGGAAGAAAATTGAAGCGATGGAAGCTTGCACGGAGGCTCCCATGGCAGGGAATGAATGCAGGGGGAAACTCTCACTACGTCCAAGGAAGCTTCCACCCGTTCCATGGAAGCTTCCACTACTTCCACGGAACCTTCTGTGGATGTAGTTGAAGCTTCCGTGGAAGCAGTGAAAAATTATATGCAGGTGGGTGGAAGTAGTTTGGAAGCTTTGGTCAATTTGCCACTAGAAGCTTCCGTGATACCTGGTAGCTTCCAGTGGAAGCTTCCACTTCTGTGGATGCCTCCACTACTTCCATTAAAGTTTCCACCAGATTCCATCATAGCACATGAGTGAAACTTTCTGTAGTAAACTTCCGCTACATCCATGGAAGCTTCCACGGGCGTTTCCACTACTTCCATGGAAGCTTGGAAGCAGCTTCCATCGAAGCTGCGTCCGTGGAAGCTTCCGTGAAAGCTTGCTATCACTTCCACGGAAACTCGAAGCTTCCACCACTTTTATGGAAGCCTCCATCGCTTCCGCGGATTCCATCGCTTCCATGGACTCCGCCACTTCCATCACTGCCATAGAGGGTTCCACCAAATCCATGGAAGCTTCCATCACTCTTCCATGGAAGCTTCCATCACTTCCATGGAAGCTTCCGCCACTTGCATGAAAACTTCCATCCAGCGAAGCTTCCAGCTACCTCCACAAAACCAAAATAATGTGCAAGACCCGTTTTTTTGTGCGTTCTGCCTTCTTCAGCGAGACGTTTTCGCCCCTCCTGCCTCCCTCGCACGGGTGGACGGCACCCCCCCCTTTAGAACGAAAATGGCAAGGAGCTCAAAACATTGTTTTTGCCAGGCAAGTTGCGGTTACGCGGACATTGTTCAACGTGAGAAAACGCCCTGATCTTGAGCAAAGGGGACGACAACAACAGGGTTTTATGGAACGCGATGTGGTGACCTGGTATTTCGCAGCGCGGGGGATAACGTGGCTTTGCGCAATGTGAGGGGATGGTCCGACCTTGCGCAAAGCGAGCGATGGTGTGGCGTTGTGGAATGCGAGGGAGCGACCTGACCTTTCGCAACGCGGGCGACGGCATGGCTTTTTCTTTGTGGAATGAGAGAGGATGCATGCTACGATGATAGAGGTATCATAGCACGTTTCGGCTGAACCTGTTTCGGAACGACGGCGCTCCTCAACCCAGAATCGTTGGAAGTTCACTCCTTATTGCAGCATGTTTCGTTGTATACCTACAGTAGGCCGTGGTATTGTTCATCAGGGAGCGCTTTTAATTTTCTCCTCGTCAGGTTTTGGATGGGGTATAGAGTAATATCATATTCCTCAACTGAGGAGCATCATTAGAAAAAATGATGATGTTTTACTATTATTCCAAGTATACTGTACTGATTAAAGCAGCATGCGTCGGAGGATGACCTGACCTGATATTTCGCAAAGCGGGCAACGTCGTGACCCTTTGCACTACGAGGGGGTACGTGGGTTGACCTTCAGCAAAGCGGACGATGACTTGCTTTTATGACATTCAAGGGGATGATGACCCTGGCCTTCCGGAAGGAGAACAACGGCGTGACTGATAGCAATGAGACGGGGCGACATGACCTTTTTCAGCTTTTCGAGGTTTGGCAATCGGCATCATCGTTGTGTTTGTGTCTTGCCGTCGTGCCTCCAGCTGTTATTGGTTGGCCACAGTGACACTTCTTACATATTCGAGCTCGCTGTCATTGCCACGCGCACGATGTCGTCAACGGGGCGGAGCGCGAGACAGAGATTCGCCCCGCCCCGCTCCCCACCCCGAGCCCCGTTCGCCCGGCCCAAAGCCCGCGTACGTATGATAACCACAAAAATACGGCAGCAGTAGTAGTAGCAAGTATTAATTCGAACATTAAAGTATCTTCACGATTCCTATAGGGGCGAGGGTGCTTCACGATTCCTATAGGCAAGGGTGCTGCAAGATTCCTATCGGAAAGGGTGCTTCACGGTTCCCATACTCGTAGGAAAAGGTGCTTCAAAATATTCAAGCAAGCAAGGCCGTTTAATTTTAAGCTTTAGAAATTGAATACCCGAAAGGGAAAACCAAAGAGTAAACTCTTAGGAACCGAAAAAATGACTTCGAGAACAATTAGACGCTTAATTCGATCAACAACTCCATGGCCTGCGTACACAACGCATACCGGAATAATAATACATCTAAGGACAATCGGGATTCAAGCGATACCGAGTAGTTAGTTCCTCAGTTGAAAGTAGGCCGCTGTGCAAAGAGCATCAAACGCCTCTAACTCTGTTCCATGGCCACCACCCACACCAAATTCAGTCGTACGCGTGCGTGTAGTCGAAAACACAACGCCTACGAGTACACAGATGCTACGTACGCCAAAAGGGATTATCTCCGACTCGCCCACCCACCCACCCACCCACCCACCCACC
>JBBMKB010105383.1:0-10073 GCA_037833945.1 Alaria marginata
CCTACGCTACCCTACCCCACCCTACCCCACCCTACCCTACCCTACCCCACCCTACCCTACCCTACCCTACCCTACCCTACCCTACCCTACCCTAACCTACCCTACCTTACCCTACTACCCCCAGACCAGCCCGCAGGTACTACGCACCATATTATACCAAGTGCGCGAATCAGGTGTGCCTGGCGCACCACCATTGCCACAACTGTACCACGAACCCAGCCTACGATAAGCAGGGCCAGTGACAGGAAGCTTGCTGCCGCGGTTGTCGTTGCTGTTTTCACATTCACTCTAATGCGCGGTCACAGGAAAAAACGACAGGCACAGTCACGACAAGACAGCATCGCTCCTTGAGGCTGAATCCACCTTTGGAAAGACCTCCCGGCGCTCGTCGAGGGAAGGCACAGGGCATGGAGCATGCAGACTACGAGGTGTTGGATATCGTATCGAACTTGAAAAAACAAAATCGATACATCGAAGTATCATATCGAACTTGCAAAAATATCACATCGAACGCGTTTCGCCCTCCATCCCCTGGCATCTCCGTAACATGTACCTGGTACCAGGTATGCTGGTGTGCTGGTACATATTATATGTATGTACCAGATTATCAAACGAAGTATACGAAGCATTTTGCTGCTGCTGAAGTCTTCGTAGTGCTGAACGAAAAGTTTCGACAATATATACTAAATGTAGCGATCGTGTCGACTAGATTTTTCGCCAAGATATGGCATCGGTTCGAACCCGATTCTCGTCCAATGCCTATATACAAACTACGATGCGCATACCTGGTACCTGGTACCCTGGTAGACTATACTCAGAGCAGAAATACCAGGTTTTGTGCAGAGTCAAAACACGTTTGAACCCTTTCAGAGTTGAGAGGAAAAAACCCACGAAAACAAAATAACCTGGCGATTACAGCATCGCCCACAACAAGCAAATACGCGTGCCACGATACTGTTAACCAAAGATGGGGAATGACGGCAGTTTAGCATGTGACGTGACGGCAATATGGCACTTTATCGTGTGACGTGACGGCAATATACACGTAACGACTAGGTTTTAGTGTCGATACCGCAGCCGTACGCTGTGACGGCTACCCGTTTTTTTGGTGACGTGCCGTCATTCCCCATCTTTGCTGTGAACAGTATTACCAGAGCTTATGGGCCATATGGTTCGTAGAATGACGGGGGGTCCTTCACCCAAAGTCGTCGGAAGGTCATTCTTGTTTAGGAATATTCTGTTTCGGTATACCTAAGACATGGGTTTGTTCATCGGGGGGTGCACTTTCAGTTTACTCCAAGACGCATGGTACTTAAAGCAGTATAATAACTAATAACACCCTTTTTTCTGAGGCTCCTCACTTGAGGACCTCTATACTAATAGTAAGTGATTTGAGGAAAAATAATAGTATGGTATGGTATGGTATGGTATGGTATGGTGTGGTATGGTACTACAGTAGCACAACCCGATGGATAATCAAATGACCCTATCATAGGTAGACAACGAAAATTGTTGCAAAAATACCATGTAGTTTCGACGATTTTGGGTTAAGGAGCCCCCGTCATTCCGAAAACTTCTCAGGCAAAAAGCGCTATACTAATAGTATAAATACCTCTATCGTAGCACGCACCCCATATCAGTTTTGGGTAGAGGGGTAGAGGTATAGAGCTCCTCACATGAGATATCATACCTTAGAAAAAAAAACGAT
The DNA here is from genome assembly GCA_037833945.1 of Alaria marginata. NCBI lineage: Eukaryota > Phaeophyceae > Laminariales > Alariaceae > Alaria > Alaria marginata. The sequence continues at coordinate 1,709 of JBBMKB010105383.1, forward strand.
GCACCTCTATGTTAGCATTTGTCCAAAGCGGGTTGCTCGCTTAGGCCATTGTTTATGGAAAAACGAATCCAGATCTAGTTTTTTCTCCAGATGTTCCTTTTCCTACCTATTCAAGTCATTTTTCCTCGCGGAGAGGTCAAAACCGGCCATTCTCTTGCAAATAACTGTCCGAGCTCTTTTTCAGAGCTTTCCAGCGAACCTACCCATTGCTAGAGAGGATAATAACTCAATTTTTACGACTGGACACGATTCGTCCAAGGCATCGAAAGTCAGTGTGTTTTCCAGATATATGCTCAAGATCCGTAAAAATATTGTTTTTTCGCAGATGTCGATTCTCTCGTTTTACTGGAAATATTTAACAATCAACCCCTGAAGCAATGGGTAAGTTCGCTGGAAAGCCCTGGAAAAGAGCTCGAACAGTTGTTTTCAAGAGAATGGTCGGTTTTGACTTTTCCACGAGGAAAAATGACTTGAATAGGTAGGAAAAGGAACATCTGGAGAAAAAACTAGATCCGGATTCGTTTTCCCATAAAGCCTGGCCTAAGGAGGGTGGTTAGATTACGTTCCGGACTGCGATCCAAGGAGCCGTACGACACGTTACAACCAATTAAGTTGGTCAGAACAACAGCATGATGCCACTCATCCTGCTGCTTGCTGCCACTAGACGGTTGAGAAGGCCGCACACCTGATCTCCATTGGCGTGTCCGCCATGTACATACCAACTTTGGTTGTAGGAGTTAGCTAGGAAAACATAAATATATTTGTATTGAAACCGTCGAACGTCACGATCCAAGGCCAACCCAACCAAAGATGTCAGGAGACACGTCAAGTAAAGAGAAACGCGCGGTGTCAAGGGTGCAGGACCGAGTGTTCCACACTAAAACCTAGTAGTGTGGTGTCAGTCAAGGTAAAATTCAGGGATGCGTATTTCCCGGTAGCGGTAATTACCCGAAATTAATACGGCTCGAGGAAGTATGTTTTTCAGAGGAAATTATATACGTCCCCTATCCCCGGGAAAATAACGCCTCCACACAGAATGGAGTAAATTTGCTGTCTGTCAAGGGTTGAAAGTGCTGTCTCCTGACATGTTTGAACCCAACCCGCGAAAAACAGGGTTATGTTGGTTGTCGGATGGTTGTCGGATTCAAATATATTTTTCACGTTGTTTACGATCCAACGGAGGTCGGAAATCGCAACCACCCTATTATTCTTGTTTGCGGTCGTTTATTGAGTCCCAAAAAGGTTAAAATTTCCTTCGCGCGCACGCTACGGTTGTATCCATAACACACGCGTTTGAGACCTACTCTGTACAACACGCATGAAAACACACCCCCGGAGATAACATTTGGACCTTCAAAAGAATCACCACCCGGTGTGCTGTTGTGGAAGGGTGTGCTACCTAACGTATCCCGGGTTATGAGCACAATAGTATACACGGGAGTACCGCAAGCTAAGGAGTGCGATAAAGAAAGGGGGTGGTAACGGTACTAATGGTTGCCAAGGAGTGTGAATATGCCCCGGCCAGACTGCAGGGGGGGGTTAACAAGTAAGGGGTGGGATAACAAGGCGTGTGATGACACGTGAGAGACGTAAAGCCTGAGCCCGGCGTTATTTTCCATTCCCACGAAATGGCGACGAGACCTAATTGCGATCCTACTGCAGCACGAAATTGCAAGCCGCACTCCATTGTAAAGGTAAACGCGTTGTCGGACTAACCCCAATAGGTCACTACCTATAATTGGTCAACCTTCCACCCTCAATATTTGGCACGGTGCTCCTGTGGTGCAGAAATGTTATCAGCCCTCCGCTCCGCAGGAGTCGCCGAACGGTGTGAGCGCGTGAGCCCAAATCATAACCGTGTTTTTTTGTTTTTGTTTTGAGCGCGTGAGCCCAAACCATAACCGTGTGGATTGCAGTGAATGCTGAATGTCCAGACTAGGATGGCAAAAAGCCGCGCCCCGAAATGGCGGCAACGGAAAGCTCACGTTTGGTATCCGGGGATGGCAGCAAAAGGCCCGCCTTGCTGAGATACCGGGAAACGATTGCCGGTACCATATACTCCGTATCTTATACCAGAGGGTAAAAAAGATGTGGTAGTACCCGTGAGCGGGCTGTTCTAGGTGAAAACCGGCATGATCGTCGCTCGAGGCACGGCAGCAGCAGGTACCGGTAATGTCAGGGGCGCAGATTCAATCGTTCCACTGTTGTGATGGGAGGATGCAGTTGCCTCCATGCTGGCGTCCATACTGGGTGTGTGCTGAGGTTGAATGGTATCCACCGGTCCGGTGTGGTATATCTGGGGTTTGATACTGTTTTCAGGCGTAGCTCCCTCCGCGGGATTATATTTAGGGTTAGGGTTTGTATGATAGGGGTGTGGTTTTCACCTTACCCCCAGTGACAAAAGCATCGGTGAAAAACGACAAAAAATAAACCACCACTATTATAGGTGTGCTGATGTGGGCGAGGGGTGTTATCATATGGCATATATTTCGACGAAATTCTCTTTTTATCGATCTCACAGCTGAAGTGTATTTTTTATTTTTCTTAATATTATTAATAATAGTGCGCTATCATGCGCTATGCGGTACTATTAATAGCAAGTCATTTTATATATAATTAGAACAATAAACACTTACTATCTCGCAAACTCGTAAACTGTTGCCAGGAATAAATATCTAATCTCACGTATTCGTGAAACAGCCCACCAAAACTTCAGGCGCAACTAATACGAATAGCTGCAAGTCTGTTGAGCTGAGCCTGCTAATAGAGACTTGGTAGACACCAGCTAGTGAGAGAAAAACCATAGGCCAGACACTCATATGCTGGTTTTACTGTTGTAGTTCCCGTTTCTGCTGTGGCCGTTATGGTGGAAACCCCGATTTTGGTATAAAGCCGCGCAGGATCAGGTTGTGCTGGTCCCTGCCGTTTGCAATTAATCCTTTTGAGACCCGTTTACATCAACCAAAAACAAGAGATTTGCGATATTAGCAACCGTCCAGGAAGAGTCTGCAGCAGTATACGAGTATCAGAATGCCGGGCGTGTGTCGTATACCTCCTACCGTTGCGCTTTGAACACACATTCTAGCCGGTGTCCCCGGCTGCTTCGTGTGACCGATTCTCGAATCGTCAATTTATTTCGTCAATGTTCCCCTCTGAAGCCCCAAAGGCGTTAGTACCTGGTAACTATATATTTACCCAGGGTCGGTTTGGAGCTCAGGTCCGGGCAGGATGAGGTCCGGGCAGGATAAGGGTGCCAAGTGGAAGCAGGGATAAGGGAGCAGGGTCGGTAAAAGCGTCGACCTCGGAATTCTCCGAAAGGTTCGTGTATACCATTTGGGATATACCAATACTGCCACGCCAAAACTTCGGTCTACGTAAAATATCATACCAGAGGGTATCATATACCACGTACCAGGTATATGATACATACGCAAACCCCTGTCGAACAACAGGTCGGAGATGATTGCTACCGTAATGCGAGCGAGTTTTCTAATTTCATTTACACAGCAGTACCAGTATTATATACCAGGTAGTAGTGTTGTTGCCCAATGAAACATCCCGGAACATTATTATTAGTACAGACCAAAGAATGAGTACGCATCTCTGAGTGAGCGGTAAGCTTGAGTACGCATCTCTGAGTGAGCGGTAAGCTTAGTGCTCATCTCATCTGATCACATCAAATATGTACCATTTAATCTGTGATCACTTCTCCTGTCGTGTGTACAGCGATAGCAGCAGTTGTAGGATTAGGCTCGCTGGTCAGAGCAGAGAAAGTGGTGGAAATCGTGAGTCAGCAAGGGCAATCTCTGACAGGGCCTTCTGGGTCCTGGCTTGCACCGCTCACCAAGCAATCAAGAAGCGTACAGCTATGAGGTGTTCATACCATGCCAAAATATTGCTGCTTGTTGTCACCGGAAACTGATAATCATGAATACGTATTATACGGCTGTAGGCGATATCTAAACCACGACTACGGGGACATTTAGAAGCAGTCCCCGGGTTTCAGATCTTGCGTTTCGGGTTAGGGTCAGGGTTAGAGTTGCAGCAGGTGCCGGTTTCGAGAAACAGCGACGGGATTCGACGGGTCTGTGGCGCCACGTACACCTCGGATCACATAGCGCATTAGGGTTTATACACCACGAGAGACGCTGCTGCAGGGCTCCCCTGTCGTTGCACGCTGGTCTGTGGGAACCAAAGATGTCAGGAGACGGCACTTTCACCCCTTGACGGACGGCAATTTTCCAATAATTTACCTTGACTGGCGTCTCATTACTAGGTTTTAGTGTGGAATGCTCGGTTTTACACCCTTGACCGCTGTACGTTTTCCCTTGACTGACCGTCTCCTGGCATCTTTGGTGGGAACTACCTGGTGCGCTGGACAGGACAGATGGGGCAGGAATATGCGAAACGCAAGGCCTGAAACTCGGGGACAGCTCCTGAATGCCCCGTACTAATGACTTGCATTGCCAACTAATATGTACGTATTCGTGACTTAAATCTCGCCTATTCATTATTATTATCATCTGTCACCAGCTCGAGACACGAAAACATGCCTCTTCCATCTTGCTGAGATGTTTACTATTATACTGATGTATCAGTATTCCATGTTTAGCTTGACTTTAACGTGCCCATACCTGTAGACGATTAGACTTGTACCTACTTTTAAGTAAATACCTGGTAGCATCTAGCACAGGGCTGAGCAGAAGTGAGCCTATACTAAGAATAGGAACAAAGAGGCTTGCGGGGGCAACCTCAATGCCAGGTATGTTCGGTCGAGCATTCCGTTTTGAGAAAGAGTGGCAGACAGAAGGAGACAGCAGGGATGCAGTTGGTCGCACCCCGGTTCACAGCCGGGTGGACCTACATGCCTTCGTGCACTAGCATTCCTGGCATCGAATCTCTCTGTCTGTAGTAGTCTGTACACTAAAACATAACCATTTCATTCCAAACGCTTGGAAGCTTTTTCACCATTATATGTCATTACTCCGACATACTATGTCCTCAAAAGTAAGAACCGTTTGCGTATCCACATAAAAATAAATAGCCCTTGTATTTCAGGACAGAGTGGTACCAAGTGAAGGAGTGAAGTTGATTTGATCGATGATGTATCGCCCACTCCGCACAAGAAACGACGATAGCCTCCTATTCCACCCATACCAGTACAGTAGGTACAGCACAGAGCAGTACCTCATACCAGGTACAGAACAGCAGTGGACTACCGTAGACTTGAAGCAGTAGACGAGGAATATACTGGCGTGTAACATGATGCCAGCAGATACGTACCAGGTAGATGTGTTTAGCAAAACAATTCGAAACCGAGGCGAACCTGGAAACTGAAAATATGTACTGGTATGCTGCCAGTCCGCTGTACCAGACGGTACGTGCCATGATCAGCTAGTAAAGCTGGCTATGATACAAGCACTACTCGTATATAGTCTCGATGTTCTCGTGCCCTCAAACACAACAAGTAAGGTGACATTCATGCTCAGATTCGCCCTCGGCCACCCTTCCTTGCTTCACTCTTGTCCACAACACGACCAGAACGCGATGAGCATCGAGCGTTGAGAGGAGGAAAATAGAGAAAGGCACGGGCCGGGGCGGGACATTCTGCATTCGCCGCAATGCCGGCCGAGAAGCTACAACGGGTCGAGCCCTGCACGACAGAGGCGGATAGCGGTGGCTACCGCATCCAGCGCACACCTGGCTAGTCTATATAGCTCACTCCTAAGGGATTCAATTATGACTCTACTTCTATTGCTGCTGCTGCTGCTGCTGCTGCTGCTGCTGCTGCTGCTGCTGCTGTGTGCCGCCTGTAGATGGAGGAACCAACCGCAGGCCGAAAAAAACAAGGAACATCTGCACTGCACCCGCGTTTTTGGCGACAAACTACTTGGAATTAGAAAGGGATATTTTTGCAGGTCATTTTTGATAGACCGAGTTCTTGCGAAGAGCTCGTTGTAGTCAGAACAGACGCATAAAGGGGTCGAGTTCAGGAGTCCCTCTCGGGGTGCGCGCGGCGCGGAAAACCCTTCGTTAGCTCACGTTTGGAATCCGGCATCTCCCCCTTGTCCGTTCCATGCCTGGGGAGCTGGCTGCTGCTGCTGCTGCTGCTGGCCGCCCCACTGCTGCTGCGGCTGCTGCTGCTGCTGCTGCTGCTGCTGCTGCTGCTGCTGCTGCTGAGGTTGCCCGTAGGCCTGGTTCGACTGGAAATTTTGCTGTTGTTGGGTTCCGTACTGGTCTGCAGTCGCTCCTCCTCCCCACTGCTGTTGCTGCGGCTGCTGCTGTTGTTGCTGCTGCTGCTGCGGCTGCGCGGCTACACCGAACCCCCCTCCAGTATTGTTGGCATACATCGCAGCTGGGCGTCTCGTGCCTGAGCACACAGCAGTAGTCAGGCGGCACACCACGGTGGTTGCACAGAAGGAACAGAGAAAAGAAAAAGGTGCCTAAAAAATACCCTCGAAGTTCTAAGGAAAAACGCCTGGGGGTTTCGATATATTTTGACTTGCAAAATTATTTGAGAACAATCGGTTGCACTTGCGCTTCTTCTTCTTGTGTCTGCCCAGTGAACAACACCACCCACCACGGGCTCCAACACCACCACACCCGCCTGCGGTGTGCTGTTCTATAGGTGCAGCCCTGAGTCTGGCCTGTCTCCTTCGCGAAACCAAGTCACGGAGGTCAGAGCTTTCCTTTCTGCAAAATCATGCGCCGGACGCGTACGAGAGCTGCGAGCAGTGCCGCCGCACTACTCTATTGCCTCGGAATGCCGGTCATGATCTCTCGTGCGTTCGTACCCCAACTCCCCCACAGCGCCAGACGCTGCGAGCGCCATCCTGCGCAGCTTCACATGTCCGCCAAGAATCCTTCTTTCAAGCCCTCGTGGGATTCCCCTCGCCGCGGACCAACGGGAGCACGCCGCGAGCCAAGTGCCATCCGGGAGGATGCCCCAGAGGTCGACTCAATTGCTGCCCGAGGAGTGCAAAAGGAAGTCGCTCATGACGATGCAACTTCCTCCTCTGCCCGGGCGAGGACAAACTCGTACAGCAAGGCTTCTTGGCGACCGCCACCAGCCAATAAGAGCAGCAGCAGCAGCAGCAGCAGCAGCAGCAGCAGCGCTCAAGAGGTTCCGGCTGCACCTGGTGGTGCTTCTTCCTCCACTACGGCGGTGCCAGCAGCTACTACTGCTACTGCTGATTCTGCTGCTGCTACTACTGCTGCTCCTACAACGCCTGTCGCGAGCGCTGCTGCAACTACTTCTACCACCCCCCCCCCCCCGCCTTCCGCAACAGACTCAGCTACAGCACCCCCGCCGAGAAGCGAACCGGTGCGACCTCCGGTAGCCGAGGCTTTCGAAACCCCTGCTGATCCTGCTGCCTCTGCTGCTGCTTCTGCGGCCCCTTTGGCAGCCCCCCCGACCTCCCCGACGACGCCGCATCAGCCGACCGGCGGAGGCACTGCGGCGGCCGAAACAATCGCGGTTGCCATCGGACGGATGACGGATGCCGTCGCTCCGTTCAGCAAGAAAATACTGGACAACATCGGTGAGCGATACGTAGACGTGGTACCACTATTTCTTAGTTCGAGCGATCGGTGGTAACAGAGGATGGTGTGTAGTCTACCCCGGTATACCCCGGGCGTACTCGTAGAGGCAGTAAGTATACTCATGATTATACGTGGGTGGGACGATCATGAGCAGCGGTACGCGCTTGTTGTTGGACGGGAATGTGAGTACCGTTGGGATTTAGATATAATAACACAAAAGGTCTTACATATCCGCCCAAAGGAGTAGATAAGTACCGGTAGACTTATCGGCATGTAGCATGAAGCCAGCAGCGAGCAGTTACCCAGCCTAGAGTCGGACTGCTGTGTCTCAAACGCAGCGACTTCATCCCAGAAAGACAAAGCCGAGTGGTAATTGTTTGGACGAGTATCAAATGCGAAGTTTGGTGTATGATACTGGTCAAAAAGCTGTGCGAACAGCAGTATCGTCCGCAAAACGCAAAGTGCACCTACAGCAGTTGGTGGCAGGTACAGCAATAGAAACAGCCTTGAGTGGAATGATACTATAATAACAGCAGTACTCGTAGCAGGAACATGTATTTAATCGTAGAGGTACCGTCGTGGTAGCTGCTGCTTGTAGTACCACAAGTATGATGCCAGGTACCGTACAAGTTTCTGGTGCCAATGCATAGTTGAATGGTAGTCCTGAGGACGGCTTTCAGCTCGATTTCCAAGCTCCGCCACGCTTACCCGGTGTGCGCTCCCGGTCGGTGATGATGCCGGAGAACCAGAAACAACACCAGCCAAGCGCTGGACCAGAAATAACACCAGACAAGAGCCGGCCTATCGCTTGATGGCTAGCCGG
>JBBMKB010105394.1:0-21709 GCA_037833945.1 Alaria marginata
CCGCCTCCCCCTCCTCCCCCCCCCTACTTCTCCCTACCCCCCCCTGCCCCCCCTCCTCGTCTCCCAGTCTCCTCTGTCCCAGCAGAGCTCCAACCCGCTCCCCCGAGGCGATCTTGGCCGCCGAGCCGCTACGCTTGCCGCGCTCAGCAGCGGCGGCGGCAGCATCAATGGAAGTTTCGCTGCCGGCCTTGCCCCCCAGAGCCCACCCACAAAACCATCCCGGACGAGCGTCAGCAGTGGCTCCCCGCGGTCGTTGCCAGACACGCCAGGCTCCCACGCCTCGTCCAAGCGGAGCCGCACGAACTGGAACGACAGGAGAAAAGGGCAAGGAGGTGGAGGGGGCGGTGGTGGCGGTGGTGGTGGCGGCGGTGGTGGCGGTGGCGGTGGCAGCGACGACGAGGAGGAGGAAGAGGAGGAGGATGGGGATGGAGGCGGTGGAGGAGGGGGGGGTGGGAGTGGGGACGGCGGCGATCCGCCAGGGTCCCCGGGAGCGAACCCCAGCGGCCCGGGTGTATTGCAGGGGCAGGAGAGGGCGGTGATCTGGGGCACGGACGTGAACGTTGTTGAGTCGATGGAAAAGTTCAGGCAGTTTTTGCTCGAGTTTTGCCTCGAGGGTGAGGACGAGCCGCTCTACAAGTCCCAGCTGGAGGAGATTCATAGGACGCAGGTGGGAGTTGGGGGCACGAGCCAGCCTGCCTTACTAGTAGTCGCTCACGGAAGGGTGTGTGTGTTTTGTGTATGTGGGTGGTTGTAAAAACCGATTCGGTGAGGGTGTGCGTAATCGCGATATGCGTTGCCGGGGGGGCGTTATCCTCGTGTGGTTCTACTAGCTTGAGCTGTTAAGAGTGCCTTGTCGTAGAGACCTGTGTCTGAGACGGAGTTCCTTCATTTGTAGAGGAGGCGAGGAGGTGCGTTTCGTGATTTCGGCAGGATTAGCTCGGAAGAACTTCGTACTTTAGCGGAGAAACGTGTCGCATCTAACCTCCCCTCTTTCCTCCCGCCATTTATCCCTGACCACGACACGCAGGAGTTCAACATCAGCATCAACTGCAAGCACCTCCACAGCTTCATGCCTTCCCGCAAGCTGTATCAGCAGTTGGTCCACTACCCGCAGGTGATAAAACCCGTCTGGCGCTATACGGCTATCATAGTTCGAGTGCTACGGCGATGGCGCGGCCCCGAGAGTTGGCGTTCCAATTGTTTCAGGGGCGTGCTCGCCCCTCGCCGGGGCTTCAAACGCCTCTGTCTAAAAGATGGTGATGGTTCCCCCACTTTTTTTGTGATTACTCGCAGCCCTATGAGCTTGGAGCCTAAGGGCCAACGTGTGGTACGTCGCGCGCAACTACGCAATGTGCTACTGTATTTAGCGAGTCTATCCTCCTGTATTGTGTTGTTATTTTCTGTTTTCGGACTCACACCTTCTCCCTCCCCTCGTTGCTCCCGCCTGCCTGGCTCGGCAGGAGATCGTGCCGATCATGGACCTTGCGGTGAACGAGGAGTTCACGAGAATGTACTCGGAGGAGGAGCTAATGGGGGCGCGGCGGATACAGGCGAGGCGGCGAGCCCCCTTGCCGGTCGTGTTTTGTCTTGTCTGTTTTGTGTGTTGTCTTGTCTGTCCTGCCGCGGTGTTAGTCCCGGCTTCCTGTGCCGTAGCTTTGCTGTTTGCCGAAATGCTGGACTTGTTTCGTACTGGTACGAATGGCATTTTCGTTTTTCTTTGTTGTTGGTGGAATATGTTTTGGTTTTGTGCGGTCGATCAGTCCCGCGTTTAGGCGGTGCTTCGCGAGCGCTGCAGCTGCAGCTTCCAAAGCTCTGACGGGTGCGGGAGCTGATTCCGATTAGTTGTCTGCGTGCGTGTTGAGTGGGCGGTGGGTTGGAACTGAGGTCGGGGGAGGGCGGGGACGACGCACCCGTGGGTGTGGGTTGTTGGTATCGTTCGGTGCAGGTTGCGCTCGATCTCGATGCCCTTTGATCTCACTTTTACTTTTTCGCAGCTGTTCGAGCTGTCTAACTCACGCACACGGTTGCATCCCAACAGGTGCGCACGTACAACTTGCGGGAGGTGAAGCCGTTGCGGAACCTCGACCCTCAGCACATCGACCAGATGGTGGCGCTCAGGGGAATGGTCATCCGCACCAGCCAGATCATACCCGACCTCAAGCAGGCATTCTTCCGCTGTATCGTATGTAATGCCTCCAAGGAGGTGAGGAAACCTATTCATAGGACGGTGGCGCCCTGAACGAGATGCTAATTGGAACCTGTCTTCTTTTGTGTGTGTTTTTATTCCCTCTATGCCTCAGTCTGGAACTACTTAAGCCTTGGCTTGCGTACATGAGGAGTCTGGTAGCACCTACAGTACACGCCGCAATACGGTGTTGCCTCTTGAGGGGGTCGGGCGGTTTGGTGCGCCTCTCGCAACCCTGAGCACCGCCGCCTTTTCCTCACGCCAGTCACAATCACGATAACGCGCCTCCGAATCAACGCCACGATTTTTTTTCAGCGCTCTCTCGACTCGACCCCTCTGCCTTTCCTCGCAGGTGATGATCGACCGAGGGCGCATCGACGAGCCCTCCTCCTGCCACCTGTGCGGGAATACCATGTCGATGGAGCTCGTGCACAACCGTTGCCTCTTCACCGACAAGCAGATGATCCGCCTGCAGGTCAGTGGTGGCGGCGCCGGCAGCGGCTGCAAGCAATGTGTTGATCAGTCGGTTCACTACCCGAAACCTCCGAGCTTTTTTTTTTCTTGGTTGCTACCTGTATGTATCGGAACCCCCCCGGCCGTCGCGCCCTTGTGGACTTCGTCCGGTTCTGGTTGCGTTTTCCACCTCGCGCTATTTCCCCAATTGTCGGGGTTGCATATACACCAGTAATACAAGTATGGTAGCTCCGCCCGAGTGCCGTTCCGTTCCGCAACGTGCTGCTGTATCGACCAACACAAGAAATATTTTGAGATGGGGCCCTAAGAGGTCGTACGTCTGCACAGTCCTGTAGCTCGGCAAGCCCTCGGCACCAACCTCCGCGTGTTGGTGGGGACAGTGCAAGCGCACGGACGTACCGGGACACGTTCTCGTGGGCTTAATGTATTCCTGCCGACACCCTTGGGTAGAGACTAATAGTAGAGACAGAAAGGCGTCCACAACCACGCGGCCGTACGCCACGGCCTCAATCAAAAGTGGTCACCATTTGTTTTTGTGTTTGTTTCGTCTGGCAGGAAACTCCGGACGAGATCCCGGAGGGAGAAACGCCCGCTACGGCGACCGTCTTTGCTTTCGACGACCTGGTCGACGCGGTTCGGCCTGGAGACAGGTGCAGTAGCGTCCCTGTCCGTCGGTCGGTCGGTCGGTCGGTCGGTCGGTCGATCGGTCGGTCACTGGTTTGGGCATCACAGCCATATGTGACCGTTTTAGTACTGCACTCCCTTTATGGGGACATATCACTTGGAAATGGACTATTAATAGGATCCTCGTATAATAGGAGTTGGAAAAGGGTTAAGTAGGGTGCTGCCGTATAATGTTGAGCGCAGACCTTGTGTTGGCGTCCGATTTTGTTTTCAACGCCGTTTCATTTTGTCCTCTAGATTACATGCCTGCACTGTGACTTTATTTTTTTTGCGTGGGATGTTGTCGGGGTGTCAGTTACCCCACCTCGTGCCCCCCCCCCCCCTTACCGATTCAGGGTGGAGGTGACGGGAATCTTTCGCGCGGTGCCGAAGCGCGTGAATCCGAAGCAGAGGGTGGTGCGCTCGGTGTACAAGACGTACGTCGACGTCATCCACTTCAGATCGACGGAGTCGGACTCGGAGGTGGACGGACGCGGCGGCGGCGGCGCCTCCCACGGGACGGCCGCTGAGCTGGAGAAGGCGCAAGGCGGCGTTGAAAGGTCTCGTTTCTCGCCCGCCAGGATAGCCCAGTTCAAGGAGCTCGCGGCGGATCCTAGGGTGTACGACAAGGTACGGAGCCCACGCTCGCGTCCTCGTGTCGACAAGAAAGGACGACGGCGTTGGCGTGTGTTCTGGGGGGGCGTTTGCGTTGCCTTCCTTGCCCGCCCTCCCTCTGCCTGATCGCGTTTGCGTGCCTTCCTTGCCCGCCCTCCCTCTGCCTGATCGGTGAACACCCGACGTGCTCCGTCCCGGCTTTGTAGGGATGCGAGGGGTTATGGCCTTACGACTACGGCTATGCATGATACGAGTACACCTCTTGTCCTCTGCCAGTCTCATCCTGTGCCGTGTGGCCGTTGTGGTCGCCGAGTGCGGCCTCTTACGGTTGAACCGGTGGCTGCAGATCGTGTTGGTGTCGTAGCTGGCCTTTTTTATTAATATTTCGACCTCGAGAAGTGTCTGTATCGCGGAAATCGGAAGTTCACAATAATTTCCCCCCTCACCCCCCTCACCCCCCCCCCCCTCGCTGCTGTTGGTTCTGTGGCTATTGTTGCTGTGGCGGTGGCTGCGGCTGTTGGTGTGGCTGTCTGTTGCTGTGGCTGTGGCTATGGTGGTTTCAGTTGGTGGCGGCGATCGCCCCTTCTATCTGGGAGCTAGACGACGTAAAAAGGGGCATATTGTGCCAGCTCTTCGGCGGCAACAGCAAGGTGCGAGGAGGCGGAAAGTCCCATTCAGTACGTACGGCGCAAACGGTCGGCGCGAGAAACACCCGGAGAAGTCGAGCGTGCTGGCCCATCCGCCGAACGCCATATGGCACCCCGCAGCACTGCTGTAGTTTTGGCGGTGCGCCCCGTGTTGCGAAAATGAGACACGGGGTAGGGGCTGTCGTTGCCTGAACTCGTGCTCATGGCAAGGTGTCAGAAGCGTCTCTTGTCGCTGGAACTCCTGCCTGCCCTTGTCCCCACGACCCACCCACCCACCCACCAACCCACCCCCTGCCCATTCCCTCCCCGCTCGTGACGCATCCCCCTAATGTGTTTCTGTGTGTGCAGGCAATATCGGCAAAGAACGACGATCAAGAACTCGATCCCGAAACAGACGCCCTGACGGACCCCAACGCTCACGACGCCCACGCGGAAAGAATGGCGGCACGGCCTACCGTCAGCAGCACACGCGGGAACAGGTGAGACCTACAAAGCAGAGAGGGGGGGGGGGGAGGGGTTGGCGAGAAGGGTAAAGAGAAGGGGGAGAGAGGGGGAAGGGGGAAGTGGGTGACAGAGGGCGCCAGAGCGCTTGCTGGGCCCGTATTAGTCCAGGTAGTACCTGAGCCAGTATTACTTCAGATAGCGCCTGGGGGACTTTGACGGGGCCTTTGCCCTGAGCGACGTTTTTACGTCGTTTTGAAAGCCCTGAGATAAAACACCTCGAGCATCACCTGCAGAAGCAGACCCGGCTCTCGTGGAAAGAAGCCCCGCCTTCCAGTATTAGAGCGGGGCTCTAGAACGCGCGTTGTGGGTCGATTTCGACGGCGCACAGCCACAATCTTTATGTCCGACGGTGTGCTTGCTGCAGTGCTCCCTCGCGAGAACTCCGTGCCCCCCTGGTAGCGCTGCGCGCTGGCGACTGCTTCACATTGTCCGCGTTTCAGGGACGATTAGAGGCTCCCCTCGCGCAGATCGCACGTCTCCCTCTCCACCCCAATAACCTGGGACGCTGATTTTGGATTTTATTGCCGTCGTTTCCCGCACCCTCGTCGAACACGCTTGTCTCTTGTCAGGACGCGAGGGGAGATCAACGTCCTCATGTGCGGAGACCCCGGCACGAGTAAATCGCAGCTCCTCGCCTTCGTCCACAAGGTCAGTCGAAACCGCCGAGACTGTTGGCTTTTAAGGTGCCGCAAACTCGTGAGAATTAAAGGTTCGGGCGGTGGGCGGCATTGGGGCGTCCTGCCGTTGCCGATACGTGTACATACCGCGGTGCCAGTTCTCCCGTGGGTTGTTCGCCGAAGAGCGCGTGAAGCTGTCGGAGCTGCTCGCACCCCCCCCCGGCATTTGTCGTACTGCGGAATTTGCTCAGGCTTGCCGCATACCTGGTATGGTATAACTGACGATAGTGAGCCAGGCGGTGTATCCCTCCCTCCCTCCCCCCTTCTCCCTTCCTCTCTTCTCACCCTTCCGTTCATCCTTCCCCCCCGACATTAACCCCTTTAGAACTGCGCCCACTCTAAAAACGGTTTATCGTTTGATCCATCACACCATTCTCCCTCGTCGATCGTTGAAATCTCGCCGCCTCTTAACTGTGCCGTATCCTGGACAACAGGTGGCCCCCCGAGGTATCTACACGAGCGGCAAGGGATCGAGCGCCGTCGGTCTGACGGCGTCGGTCGTCCGCGACAGCGAGACGCGCGACCTCGTGTTGGAGTCGGGGGCGCTGGTGCTCAGCGACAACGGCATCTGCTGCATCGACGAGTTCGACAAGATGTCGGACACCACGAGAGCGGTTCTTCACGAGGCTATGGAGCAGCAGACCGTGAGCGCTGGGGGTGTTTTTTTGTGGCGTGTGTGGCGTTTGTGCGTGTGCGTCGCACGTCGACGTCACGGGGGTCGGGTGCTGGGGCGACTCGGTGTTTCTTTTAGTTTGCTTTTGTATTGGCGTCTTTATTTATTTTTGGGCGAGTCAGCCGTGCTCGAACTGGTAACTGAGCAAAGGCGATATTGTCCAGCCCCCTTCTGCAGCAAGAAGGAGTGAGTCATCGTCGTCGGCACCGGCCATCTTTCCATTACGTAGATTAGTTGCCGTAGTGCGACCACGTAAGTTATTTGTCATAGTGTCGACCACCCGTTCCTCAGCCGACGAAAACTCTTCACAACGACATGCGTACCCACCTGATTGATGCACGCTGCCGTGAAACAAACCAGGTGTCGATTGCGAAAGCGGGAGTGATATGTACCCTCAACGCTCGCACCGCCATCCTGGCGTCGGCCAACCCGGTGGAAAGCCGGTACAACCCCCGCCTGTCCGTGATCGAGAACATCAAGCTTCCGCCCACGCTCCTGTCCCGATTCGACCTCATCTACCTGGTGAGAGCGGCGGCTAAAATTTGCTATGATTTCGTGCCGCGTCGTGCTTGAGGTGAAGCTGCGCTTTGCTGTGCCAAATAGATTTCCTTACGCCTGGATAAAACTGTGCCGGTCCCCGTCGCGCCAGAATAAGCTCTGCCACTCGTTGCCCCTCTCGAGCTAGGGGCCGGGCCGGGCGGAGGGGAGGTGGGGGTGATTTTGTGGTCCGGTAACGAGAGGGAGTTTTTTCCGAGTAAAACCCTTTTTTCTTTCTTAGGCGCATGCATCAAGAAAGTAGGCTTCGGAATTGCCGAGGAATGCACGATAACCCTTCTCGCTTCGCAAACAGCAAGTAGGAGGTTTCCTCTGGGCCGCCCGTGAGCTTTCAAGTCTCGAGATATCGCATAATAGCTGAGGTCGTAATATTTTTTTCTACGATACCGTTTTAGCGGCGACGCCAGCGTTGGCCGCGTCAGGCGAAGCCTGGCACGCCCCATCGGACAGTCCTGACCCAATCGATGATTTCGGCTCGTGACCCGTTGCCGCCCCAGATCTTGGACAAGCCCAACGCTGCGAACGACCGGCAGTTGGCGCGCCACTTGGTATCCCTCTACTACAAGGTGCCGGTCGTGCCCGCGTCTCCCTTGGCGCAGGACTTCCTGATGGACTACATCGCCTACGCTCGCCGGCATATACAACCGGAGGTGCGCTATGCCTGCCTCCCGCCCAGCTGTTTGAGCCCACGCAAAAGCTGTCGACCGTTCCAGTGTTGACATGACATGCTGTGTATTACCACGGTGTACTCTGTTGCTTTACGTTTGTTATCGCTTGTAGGATACGTGCACTCGTAGCGTGAACGCATTGATGTCTTTTTTTTGGCCGTCATGTTGAAATGCTGTGTGTCGAGGCTCTGAAGCTGGACAAACACGGTGTCTGTCAAATGCGAGGAAGAGGATAACCGCACACCACGCCATGATCACCTCCGGCAGCTCTCACCCCGCCCCCTTCGGGAAGCGTGTAAGCGCCCCCCCCCCATCCCCCCCTCCTCGTATCTTATCTTGCATTTGTTACCTGTCGCAATCGACGCATCACGGGCTGCTTCGCCGTGTTTGCCTTCGTCCAGATAAGCGAGCCGGCGGTGAGATCCTTGATCAAGGGGTACCTCGACATGCGCAACATGGTTGGCAGGGGAACGAAGACCATCAGCGCCACACCCAGGCAGCTGGAGAGCCTGATCCGACTGTCGGAAGGCTTGGCCAAGATGCGACACGCCAGGTGAGCCCTGGCATGCGCCGCGACCCGCGAAAGAAGGAGAGAGAAAAGCCCCGTGCCGCGATCGGCACCAAAGTATAGAGTCGTTTGGTGGATTGTCTCCGAGGGAAAGAAGTACCGTTTCTTCTTCGCTATGTGTTTATCCCAGTAAGTAATCGGACGGACACAGTAGGACTTTCCGCCACACAGTACCCCAGTATCACGCAACGAGAGGTTTGATCTGAATAGCTGGCTTTAGTGCGCTTTTCCGGTCGGTCGGTCGGTTGGTCGGTCGGTCGGTAGGTCGGTCGGTCCTCTGCTGCCAACGACCCCAGGTTTGATAAACATATTTAAAAAACACCTCAGCTGTGAAATCGAACATTTCGTCGAAACTCATGTTTGCAAGCTGTGTGTGATACCTCAGGTTTGTGGAAGACAGCGATGTAGCCGAGGCCATCCGGCTCATGCGAGTGGCGACGCAGAACGCCGCCACAGACCCCAGGACCGGCACGATCGATATGGATATGATCGCCACGGGCCAGGGGGCCTCCGACAGGTGCGTTTTTTGTGTTTTCAGCGGCACTAACGGTACCAAGCTAATACCAGATGATACGAACAAATAGTTGATACTTCATTAATATATTTTCCGTCTAAGAGTCTCCAGCCCCTTTGGGTCTGGAGAATAGTCTAGCCAAGTACCCGCGCGCTGACGCGGTTTGTTTCAAGCGCATTGCTTTGCAGGGCTGTGCGATTGCAGTGACATGCGGGACAGTTTTTTTCAAGTCAGTGGATAGTTTAGTGCCTTCCCGAGTCCTGTACTCGAGAAAAAGGCGACAGTAGTTTGTCGGGGTTGGTTGACAGTTGTCGGGGTTGGTTGACTTGTCTGATTCACGTAATCTGGTGGACGAAAATTCTTGCGTGATTGTGAGATGAGTAAAAAGTTGAGCTTGCTGTGTCGTACAGGCTACATCGGCACCGTGTCTGGTATACTCCGTCTTTCGGTCACGTTCTGTTGGCCAGCAGTTTTTTTTGTTTGGCTTGATGGGTGCGGGCGTCGACTGCGATCATCATGCCTGAAACAACATTATGTGATAGCCGAGAACCTGAGCAGATGTACGGTGATGGCTGGCTTAGTCAACCAAGCCAGAACGTGGTGCCTCTGTGTTTCCTTCATTTGTCTCCCTGGACCGTCGTTGGGGTCACAAGCTTTACGGGGTTCTGAGTCGAGTGGAGACAAGCGCCGGGGGTATATATTCGGCAAGATTTTATTGCTGACGATGCACTGGTATGGTCATTTATGCTGTTTTGGTCTGTGATGCTCAGGGATGCCGTGGAGGCCCTCAGCGCGGAGATCAAATCGCTGCTAACTGGGCCACTCAAGGGGCGGCGGACGGGTGTTGCGGAGCTGAGGAAGAAGATGGAAGCGCAGAGCGACGCCCAGGTGAGCTGCCGCGGTGGTATCGCGTTTACCCCTTTGGAGCTGCCCCCACATTTTTGAGTACAAACTACTTGGAATTGTACCTCGAAGTGTGATCACTTTTGTAGTGGTCAAAAGATTAAGCAAGATGAAACGTTAACGTTCTCTCCTCGCCGTACTCTCCTGAAATTTTGACGACGCGTTGTGCGTGGCGACACGATGTTTTAAACCGAGGAATATACTGAAACGAAAAATCAGCCTGTAATTTCCATTGGGTCCCATTCCAAGAATGACGCCCCTGTCTGGTCACCGACGTGCTTGTACGTGCGTGCGCACGTTGTAATGTGTATACAAAAACTAAACATACCAAAAAACGTCAGAGCTGTGAGATTCGATTTTTTATTGTGTTTTTTTGTATTTTGCGCGTGTCAAGCCTGCGTTTGCTCCCAGCCCGAGCGTGACTCGTTTTCCTCCTTTTCGTGCCGTGCTGTCGTTCGTCCCGAGAAGCCTGCCATGCGATACAAGCGGTGTGGTTGCTGTTCCCACCAACCGCAACAGCCGCACGCAGCGCCGCCCTTGATGGCGGACAACTTTTGCTAATCACCGTGCTGCGCTCGTCGTTTGGTGGGGGCTGGGTGTGGGGTGGGCGTTTGCTTGCACTCGTGTTTCAGGTGACTCAGAAGGAGGTGGTCGGGGCGCTGCAGCAGCTGGCGGCCGACGGCCATGTCTCGTACAACGAGAGGTCGCAAACGGTTGTCGCGCGTGGAGCGTAGGGCACCGGCGTTCCCCCCCTTGTATCTGCGCTTGAAACGTTTAACGCGGCGGCGGCAGTGGCGGCGGTGGTAGTGATGCACCTGAGGAGGTGGAAGAGCAGGCTACTGCTCTACCGCACCAAGGAGCCTAGAGAGTAATAATGCCCTTGTTATTGTGGAGGGCCCTTTTTTTACGAGCTTTTTTTAGCAAACACCAAGCAGGCTGATGCCATGACGCATAGTGATGCTCTGGTGCCGTTCGCGTCGGCTTGTCGCTATTAATAGTGTTAATAACATGGGGCGCCGTCAGCAATTTAAATTTAATTGATGTTGCTAACCGCGACGATTGACTGCAATGCCTGTCCTCACCCGCGTTCCCCCTCCCCGTCGATTGGGCGGAGGTGTTTTGAGACCGACCTTTTATGAGCTCCAGTAGTCTAAGATGGTCGTGTTGCTCTGCAACGCATTTTACGTGCTCAGAGGCTCACCTTTGTGCAGCAAGCGGCAGTGATGATGGAGCTATACTTTTTCTGCCATGTACAAGTGCCGACTTGCTGGTTGGGTTAGTACCGACGGTGTTGCTTGTCGTGCACCTTTTTTCATCAACCTTCAATTCTTAAGAGTGTACACTTTTGGCTCTCCCTCTATACTAAAAACAAGTCACTGCGAATATAATTTTGAATCCCGAAGTATGAAGCCCAATTGTTTAGGCCCGTTTTTTTAAGCTGGTCTAGCAGCACCCGCCTGGCGTGAGTCTAGGAACAATTGCAACAATCGGCGGTATGCTTCGACGGTACGGTTACGAGCAGGTGTAGCTGACACTGGGACAAGTCGCCTGCGCCAAACCTTAAATGTCCCTGTGCGTAGCGGCGTCATCACCAAGATTTGGCCAAAAACCCCGTCAGCGAGGTCAGCGAGCCAATACAAGGCACAAAACGTAGCGGCTGAGCAACACAAGACGTAGCTGCTGAGCAGCAAACACATCAAAAATCGAGCAGCGACATATCAATATCGGAATGCCCCCCCTAAAGCATAAAAGTACGAGTATCTCGTGCATCTTGTGTGCGCCCAAATCAGCACACGTCCGCCACACGACATCCACTACCGTAGCTTAGGTGGTACGGCCACGAGTAGGGGTAGCTGCCACAGAGGCAAGTCGTCTGTGCCAAACCACACCTTCCCCTCTGTCGCGTGTTGAACGCCAATAATTTCGTCAAAAGTCTCTGCTCTCTCTCTTTCTCTCTTTCGCTCTCAAATTCCGAGTACAAATCAGAAAAGTCGGGAAATTATAATGCCCTGCCAACGACCCGCGACCTTCTACTCTGCGCCCCGGCGGCAGCCCGCCTCAACATTCCGTGTGATGGACGGGGAGAAGTGGTTAGCGTGCCGAGGAGGTAGGCCACCCAATGCGCGTTTGCGCCGTTGGACACCAATATACACATCATCGCCACGCCCCTTCCGTTCGCGTCCGAACACCATATCCCGGATTTGGTCTATCTTACAGCTGCGGTGCGCAAGTCAGTTGAGAGCGCGCAACGCCAACCCAACCTCGTGCCCTGCCCAGGCGCGTGGGAGAACCGCTTCGCTACTCTCGATCCACACCCCTGTTCGGGTGCTATTTGTCCCCCGTCGCCTTTGCTTCCACAAGGGAAATCCCCGACGCCCGCGGTGGATGTCCCAAGCCCGGCCGTCCTCGGACGCGGAAAAGGCAGCCACCCTGCATCGGTGCGCCCTGCGGAATGCGGAGGCCGCGAAGGTGGCCAAGCGCACCACGCTGGAAGAGGCACGAGCGGCGGGGACAGCCGGCGAGGCTAGCCCGGTAAAGCGTCGGGACACTCTGCGCACAGAGTGTCCCGGCGCCATACCAGGTCGACCCCACCGACTGTCACTGCGGTCCGCACCTGTTCCTGTGTGATGCGCTTGGCCACTCCTCCGCCTCAAGCAGGGCGCGCTATCCTGGTACACGAGGACGGCCGAAACCGAGACGTCCACCCGTGTGCCGGGGGAAATCCCAGCGGAAGCAAGGGTGGCGGGGGACAAGTGGCGTCCGAGCAATGGTGTGGATCGAGAGCAGCGAAGCGGTTCACCCACGCGCCTAGGCGTACAGAAGGTTGGGTTCGGGGGCAGTCGCGGTAAGCGTGGGCACGCTACACGATGTACGATAGTTTGCAGCAGTATGACACTCTCTTAACTCTTGTAACTGCAATACTTACAATTCAACATCGCTGTCCTGCGCCCAGGACACAGCAAGCTGTGCGCCTCCTGCTGCGGACGCGGTAGAATGCGCAGGTAACATGCGCAGCAAGATCGTCATCCTCTTCCAAATTACAATGCAGCACACATCTTGCTTTATACACTGATGCGTGAGACGGGGCAGCGTACAGAAATGAGTTGGACTGGGAGGCAGCGCGGATAGGGGTAATTGCACCTCAGCGGCCGGCGGAGAGGAATGTCCATTATTTTATTTTTTCGTGGACCGTCCGCGGCGGTATCCGTGGACGTCCGCGGACGCCCGCAGCTAGCCGCGGATACAGCCGCGGATACGTCCACGGACGTCCGCGGCACTATTTGCCGCGGACATATGACCGTGGACGTCTGCGGACATGTCCGCGGCTGTGTCCGCGGCCAATGTGAATGTCCATGGCAACGGCCGCGGACATGTCCGCGACCATCTCCGTGAGCATGCTGACATAAGTGCGCTGGTAGGGTGGGAGGCCTTTCGATTCCGCACCAGTGAAGGACGTGGTTCGTTCGTCTTCGGCTTCTCACGGTTTTCATTATCAGGTCGCCAAGCGGGACGCTCTCGGATAGGGGTCAGATCCCGGAAGACCACTTGGAAATGGGATCAGGTCCCAAGTAAACTCAGCACGAGCGTGCAGCGGACCTTTATTACAGCCAAGGGACTTCCGCGGACATTGCCGCGGACATAACCGCAGAAGTAGCCGCGGACATAGACATAACCGCGGACGTGACCGCGGGTGTGGCCGCGGGTGTGGTCGCGGACGTAGCCGCGGGTGTGTCCGAGGACGTAGCCGCGGACACGTCCGCGGCTGTCCGCGGCTGTATCCGCGGACACAGCCGCCAAAAAGTAAGATCATGTACACCCGTGCCGGCGGAGGTGGCGATGTACAGACCCCGAGGCCCTCGGCGCGATTCTCAACACCCCGCACCAGTCTTCAACGGATACGATAAGGACGTGTACTATTGACATCAAGTCTACACGTACCTGCGTTTCCGCCTTCATCTCGATGCAGTGGCCGGAGGATGGGATGGTCTCCCTGACGATAGCATCCGCGGCGGCGCCTTCGCCGACCTCCCTCGCCTTCCCCTTCCCTTTCGCTGGGGAGGGGGAGGAGGCCGTGGCTTTCCTGGCGATTGTCGCATACGAGAGGCCTCTGCACGATCGAGAGCGGTCGCTGCACCAGCGCTGGCCGCTTGCGATGCTCCTACCTTGGCGCGCGCAGACCGCCTGGGCGGCGGCTTGGGGTTCGCACGCACCCCTTCTTGCCCCCCACCCCTTTTTTCACCTCGCTTGGTGACAATCAATACTGCGTTCTGGGCGGACCCTCCGGCAGGCGCAAGCTGTATATTTCCCTGCCGACGACGCCACTGCCAGGGAAAGGAGACTAGGCGGGTCTCCCTTGTGTGCAGCTGAAGGGGGTGGCCTTCAGAGTTTATGTTTAGGAGAAGACAGCAGTAGTAGGCAGTGGCCCAGTTCAAGGAATAGGCAGAACAAATAACAAAGTCAATTGTCCCAGCGTGAGGCGAAACTAAGAACTGACAAGACAGGGCTGGAGTAGCGAATCCATTTGGGTCTACGTACGGACCTGGTGTACAGCGTAGTAATACACCAACGGTAAAACTACAACTGACACTTCATCAGCGGACGTATTATGGTACCCAGCTACTACGCGCATTCCCGTCACTCTCTGTCTAATCATGCATATTGATATTTCCCCGACTTCCCTACCACAGCAGTATTCAGTGGAGCAGCAGGATGCTACGTGCGTCCTCTCCTCTTACCGTATTCGAGCGTTGATTAATTATCCACTTGCACTGCGCAGCGGCAGTCTCGAGGTGCGGTGCGGAGACTGATCCCCCCCCCTCTCCCCTACTTGCCATCGTGCTAAATACACCGCCGATAAATAGTGTGGAAACCCAGTATCTCAACAACATCAAACTGCAAATTGCAGATCACAGAGGAGAGAGTTTATCTCTGCTGCCTGTGCAAATTACAACCTTCCAACTCCAAACATGAGACTCCTTTGTCTCTCACTTCTGTGCTATGGCTTCGCAGGCGCAGTGGTGTCCTTGTCTACAAAGAGGCTTGTTGTTGTCACAGGAGGCAACTCAGGTATGCGGCCGATTGTGTTCATGTTGTAGTATATCAGCAGCAGAGAGCTCGTACAAGCAGTGCGTAGGACTGACCTCGAGAGCGATGCTTCACAAGCAGCTCAGACCTCAGATACGCTGCTGCTGTAGGACCTAGGACAGCAGCAGGAGACATACGCTGCACAAGGCTGCTGCAGAGGTGCTGCTTTGGGGGTGCTGTAAGTAGAAGTTCTGGTCCTTCGTGGATATGATGAACTTGTACACTTTGCAGTAGATATGCTGGTGCTATTCGGCGCTGCTGTTGCTCGCCCGAAAATGTACCTGCTGTCCGTTGTCTGTTGCGTCGTTGCGTCTTTTCTCGCCTGTGTATGAATGAAAACAGCACGCTGAAGACCCCCCCCCCCCCATGAAATAACGTCAATGTTGCGGTTAGATCGAACCGTGACCATGCCCCTCAACCCTCAACCATTATATCGATGAAGAATATCCTGACGGCTGTTTTATGTACCTGATATTTTTCCTCGTTCCTTGCCGCCCGTTGGAACATCGCCGCAGGCATCGGCAGAGAGTGCTGCCGACGCCTGGCGTCACTCGAAGACTGCCGGGTCCTGATGGGTTGCAGGTGAGCCGGCCTATTAATAGGATAATATGATAGGTAGATTAGCACGCTTCACAGTCTCACCCCACCCCGCGAGCGAGCGAGAAACCGAAGAAAAAAAAACGCGGCACCTCGTCCGACCGCCCGGCTCACCGTCCGACGCAGTCCAGCGTACATTTTGCCCGGAGAACGGGTTGTCGGTTGTCTTCCCGGCGTCCTTATCCGTGGTTCAGACTGTTGGTAGTCGTATAGCAGTATTGATATTATTGTCGGAGTACTGTATCAGAGCAAAACCATTAACAATACTCCTAATAATTCCCTATAATAATGAGCCCGGCATGCGCATTTGGCTGAAGTGTCAATGGGCGCTACCCCGAGAACGCGCCTACTTTTATTCACGTTTTCCATGCGATATACCAGGTA
Source organism: Alaria marginata (assembly GCA_037833945.1). Lineage (NCBI taxonomy): Eukaryota > Phaeophyceae > Laminariales > Alariaceae > Alaria > Alaria marginata. The sequence continues at coordinate 15,713 of JBBMKB010105394.1, forward strand.
CCTGATACTCGCTCAACGACGGAGGGACAACCTGACGTTTCGGTCGTGCACTCCTTCTCTTGACCCTTTGCACACACCCCCCCGCGCGCGCGCGCCCGTTGTCGCCTCCGCTCCGCGTCTCTCCCCTACTCCCCTCCACCATCCCCTGCGGCGTTACCGACAACTGGCTTGTGAAAATGGCCAACTCGAAACCGCCAGAAATGTCACCGCTGGCCATGAAGCCGCGGCCGACATAGTCCGAGAGAACCCGGACGCCTGCGTGGAGTGCCATCCCCTCGACCTCGCTTCGTTTTCTTCCGTGAGGTTGTTCGCCCGGAAAAACGTCGGCAACCAGCCTGTCTCCGCGGTGATCCACAACGCTGGGGTGATGGCGCCGCCGTACCAGACCACTGTCGACGGCCACGAACTCACGTTTCAGGTGACCTAACCCCATCCCTTCCATTGACCGATCCACTACCATATACATAGCCAGTAAGCAAAGACTAGCAGTCAGTAAATGTTGTCGGCTATAGAGCACTACCCATCTCACTCAACAAATGTGTCAATCCGTTGTCAGTAGCCTTTCGCGATCCTCGAGCGCGGGGGGGTGGGGGGGGTACCGTCCTTGGGTTGTGCCCTTCTCCTCAAGGTGTGGCGGGTGCGAGCGAAGCTGTCAAGCAATATTCTGAATATTGGTGGTCGTCACGCTCGAGCAGATGTTCTAAGCAATATCCTTTAACTGTCTGTGGCACGTGCCCTTGGTGTCCACTTGTCCACGCTTCGCAGTGTGTTGTGCCGCTTCATTCTGCGCTCTACCTTGGAACGTTGTGAACTGATCCGTCTTTCTTCTTCTTCCCTGCTCCCATGTCGCGTGATGCTCGCCCCCTACCGCGCGCGGGCAGGTCAATCATTTGTCGATGTTCTTTCTGACGGAGCTCTTGCTTCCGAACTTGAGAAAGTCACACAAAGGTGACCGACCGCTCGCAGCGGGTGTCCGAGTTTTGCGTGCCTTTCGTAGGTTGGCGTTATGCTGCAGAATTTGTATTCCTTCATTGTGAAGCGGTTGGGGGGATTTACATGCAACACACGCGCGTAGGGGAAGACCCAACTTGAAGGGCTCGTCGGAGACGGTATTACTGTGTAGTGCGGAGGCACGAACACACTCGCGCTGACGGTCAGCCGTAACGGTTTCGTTGCGCGTACTGCAGCAGTCGGCAGATTTACGACAGGCCGTGGAAAACGCCAGCAACATAAGTTTTCCAAATAGTTATGGGCGGGATGGAGATTCAGACTACCGAAATTTTAGCATGCTTTGCGCGTTACCGACGTAAATCGTGTTTCAGGGAAGTTCGACAAGAGCCGCCACGCTGGTGCTCCTACGATACGCCAAACTCTGCCCCACACTCAACTTTCGAAGTGACTTTCCCCCCCACCAACACGCCACCGCCCTCAACTCCCTGCGCCTAAATGCCTATACTGTCGGTATCTATAGACACGGGAGATCTTTCCCGTGTGGTTATCGTGTCAAGCGGGGCGCATAGATGGGCAAACGCGAAGGGTCAGGGCGCCGCGGGAGGGCTTGCTAGCGGTGCTGGCGTAGCGTCGCAAGGGGCGGCGGCGACGGCGGCGGCGGGACAGGGATGGGGCATCGGGAAATGGAAGGCGTACGCTGGGAGCAAACTTTGTAGTGTGCTGTACGCCGCGGAGCTGACAAAGCGGTACGGTGGGGAGGGGAGCGGTGTGGTGGGGGTTGCGGTACGACCGGGCACGGTGGCGACTGGTATTGCGAGGCACAGCCTGCTGTTGAGGCTCTTGTTTTCCTTGACGCAGCCATTGCTTACTTCTGTGGAGGAGGTGGGTGGAGTTAGAGAGGGAAACTGTTATTGGGGGGGGGCGGGGTAGTAGTCATTGTCATTCATGGCCGTAATCTGTCCAACCATAAACCTTTGCAGCCCTGCAATGCCGAGACGGAGCACGTCGGGTTTTCAACGACCAGGCGACCATTGCTTGCACCAAACGCGAAGCGTCGTGAGGTGTTCGGGCGGGGGGGGGTACACGGGCTGAATTTCATGGCGGCAGCGATGAGTTCAGAGCCTGCTGCCTGTGCGGCACCGGCCTTTCCCGTTTCACGTATCTAGCTCCTGACCCGCACTATTAACTCAGCGTAGCGATGCGCTCGTGGCATGGTGATAACTACTCCTGAGACCACGGCAAAGCTTGTTGCCAAACAGTAGGAACAGCTTTGGTGGTCAAGGCCCCAAAACATGAGCCCCGCCTCCCCGCTTCCAGCCACAACTCGCTCACTTATTTGCCTTTTTGTGTGTTCGCAGGCTGGGGAGGCTGTGGTGCGGGCGGTAGTCGACCCGGACATCGTGCCCGGCGGCTACTACGACAAGGCGACGCTCAAGCTCCCGAGCGCGCCAGCGCAGGACAAGGACCTGCAGGCGGCGCTGTGGGAGGTGACGCAAAACGTGCTCGTATCCAGCGGAGATCTCCAGCGCGCTGTCGAAGTGTAACGGATTTACGTACATAATATCAAACGTCTTCGTGAGGCTGTAAGCATGTGGGTCAGGATTACGTACAGAGTACAATACCGCACGGTGGACAACAACGGTTTGTGCTGTAGGCATGCAATGTAGATAGGAGTAGGGATACGCGACAAAGATAAAGGGGTAAGGGAGCTGCAGACTTTTTGTAAAAAAAAGGAGTTTCGTACCGCTCACTCCTCGAGTGTGACGCTGATTGGAATATAGTAATGATAAGCGAAAGGTCCGTGTTTAGCACTATGTGACGAGAAGCCGGCAAGATTTATTTGTCGGTGAGATGAAGATAAACCGAATAAGGGCGTTATATTCGCGATAGGTTGGGGTTACCATCCCCCGCTCCTCCCGCGTGCGCGTGTACGCAAAACGAGCAAGATCGACGTGCACGTCGTGCACGGCAAACCAAAAACGGCCTCTGTCCTTACATGTTGTCCGAAAACAACAGCGGCCGCGCGCTCTCTCCGAGGCATGTCTAAGTGGTCCATAGGGGAATGTACCGTACGTGCGTCTAAGGCTGGCAGCCCTAGGTGCGGCTTGGCAGGGAGCTCACAGAGAAAACGCGCATACCGCAATACTGACTGCAAGTAGGGCGAGCCAACCGTTAAATATGTATTCCCTTCTCCGGGTGGTATTTTGGGCATCGTCAGTTTTAGGCAAACTTGACAACCGTGTGAAAAGCGACAGTCTGCCCTCCCTTCTTCTGCCCTTCTTAAATAGTTTCATGTTATTTTGTTATTTTCTGCTACAATTTAGTTTTAGATGGTTACTTTCTTCACGGTGTAGATAGGTCGTGCGCACAAAGGTTTGAACTTTGTAATGAAGCGTCGGTTGCTATAGGGGGGGGGGGGGGCAAGATAGTGGAGCCAAGTTTAATAATGCATGGAGAAATACGTGGTGACCGAGCGAGTGTCACCTTGCGTTGCCGTTGAAGCCATTTTTCAGACTTTTTATCTGATACTTGAACTTTAGTTCTAGCGCGACGCTGCCAATAGCAGCGTCTCGTCGCCTTCCGAGGGTGTGAGGAGCGAGAGCGACCTCCGAATGTTAATTTTGTCGGGCATTGTGTGTGCACTCAAGGGCACCACAATCGTGGTGGGGGCTACTCGTAACGAAAAGGCTTACGAGGCGCTGTTTGTGTCACCCACGGGGGCGGCTGCGATGTGAGTAGCGCAGGCAGCACCGGCGTGTCTTTCAGTTGAATCAGTGCCGGCAGTACGAAGAGGACGTGTCTGCTGTACAGGCTGACTGACCTTGGGGAGGACGCAGGACAGTGATTGGAAATGCAACGAGCACAAGTTAAAACCGCCCCCAGATTTCTCATATTTTTTCGTTGTTTTTCTACCGGATTGTTCGGATGGCCTTTTGTACACCTTCAACCGCTTGTCGAGAGCGAGACTTGAAGCACGCACCGATGGATCGCGCTTCTTGCGGAGTGGCCGACAGGTGGAGTAAGCGCTACAAGATGTAAATGGGCAGATGATATGTGATGACAACGATGCTTCACCTCCACCGCGCTGTTTTGGTCTCTATGATACCCTCAATATAGTACTTCGATTCACACTACTGTAGGTTACGCGGCTATGCTCGTGCACAACTCCCATCATCCATCTGCAGCAGTGGCTCCCCGCGTGTGCTCGGCTCAAAGCTTCTGAAAAATTGCCACTCATGGGCGGAAAGTGTGGCCCGGTATGGTGCCGGTTGCGTTGCCCTACTCTGTCGCCAGCGACTCGACCCAAGACCATAGACTCCCTCCCTTCGCCTCTGTCTAAACCCTGGACGTTATAGCGCGCGGTGGACAACGCACGCACAAAACGCATCGCTCTCGCTCAAGCGAAATGAGAAACACAAGAGAGGCATCCCATCGCTCGCTCCTTCTCAGCCGAGGCACACAAACGCGGGGTGGAGCTACGCGTACAGGCGTTGGAACCCCACGAGCTAAAAAAGCTGCATTGATTGCTGGTCATCGCTCCTCATCTTGGAAGAAAGACCGGTTTTGCTGGCTGGCGATCACGCCTGAACTCGAGAAATCCCATCTCGCATCTCGACGGCGACGGCGTGGCCTCCTTGGCGGTGAAAGTTTCCGTGGTGAGACACGCACAGCGCTTGGCCGTCCTGGAAGGCCATCGCTACCAGACGCGCGGCCGCCGCCTATGGAGCGCAAGGCAGGAAAGACGGGACACACAGGCGGTTCACGTTGAAGACGCGCTGTCAGAGCACGCAAAATGAGTAGAGACAGGTGTTACTCCAAGAAGTGCCTTAACCCGAGAGTAGCGATAGCACGCCACGTTGAGCTGGAGGACCTCACCTGGTTCGTCTCGTCGAGGGCAGCGTCCACCTCGTCCAGGAGACACAGAGGCGGTGCTTGGTACGACGACAGGGCGAGCACGAGCGCCAGTCCCAGCAACGCCTGCTGCCCCCCGCTCAGCTCCTCGGGGGAACGCTCCGCCGCTGCTGAGACAGCGGAGACACCGTTGGATGTCGAAGGCAGGTTGGAGGTGGCCGAGACGTTCACGTTCCTGACTACGAGGCGCAGGCCGTCCTCGAGCTTGAGCAACGACACAAGATCGTTGAGGAGGGGCGGGGGGGGGTGGGGTGCATGGGTGTAGGGGGGGGGTGCATGGGACATGGGGTGGGGGGGTGCATGGGGCATGGGGGTTGGTGCATGGGACACGTGGGAGGGGTCGGGGTGCGACGTACGGAGCATCATCATGTGTTAAGGCCTGGCCGTAACCACATGCGCCTGGATAGAGCAGCGTAACAAACAGCGGGCGCTTTCTCACGTCGACGCTCGAAAGTATTCGATACCACACGGCCAACGGAAACGGACGTCTAGTAGTTTTTTACAAAAAAACGTTTCGCGCTTGTCCTGCGCTACACAAGAGATAAGCGGCGGAAGTAGCCTCGGCTTTGCACTACAGTCACGTCCACGGCTGGGACACACCACCTCGGCTGATGATTCCCACGAGAGGACACCCACCTTCGCTCCGGCCATGACAAGATCGGCAGTCTTGTTCCTGCAAAGCGCCCCGAAGAGCGTGTGCAATTCCGCACGAACGGCGGCGTAGCATGTCTCGTTCGCCTCGCGCATGCGCCCTGAGCGTCATTTGAAGCCGAACAGAAGAAAAAACAATCGCGTGTAGCACCAGCGACAATGCCATGCAAGGTACAATGAAACTGTTGCTTCTAGTGCGCGCAGAAGCGTGCGCGTTCGCGAGTGCGTGCGGCTGCTGTGGTTTCAAGTCGACAGACCTTTCCTTTCCATCTTCGCCCATCCGAGGATAAGTTTGAAACGCGTATTTTGCGCCAGGGTTCTTATGAGCCACCTGCAACTACCCTACCTACCGATGGCCAGCACATGCCCACTGTGTGTAGGCCGCAGGAAACCTCGCTTCACGCCCCGCGCGGTGACCCAACAACCTGGGACAATACCGTGCTATGCACTTTGCTCTTTGCACCCCCTACCTCCCCCCCCCCC
>JBBMKB010105395.1:0-10071 GCA_037833945.1 Alaria marginata
AAGGGGTGAACCCCCCCCCCCCCCCCCTCCCCCCACACCTTCCATGCGATGCCTGCCGTTGCGCACCTGTACACGCACGACGGGCCGTCCACCTCCGTCACCGCCGGCCGCGGCAACGACTCCCCTTCGGGCAGCACGCCTTCCACGTCTAGGTCTACCCCGGCCGCCGTTGCCGCCGCCGCTGGAAAATTCAAGCTGGCGAGACCTTCGAGCATCACAGAAGGCGACGAGTCTTTCGACCAAGATGAGACAAGACGAGAGCCTGGGGCGGAAGGAGCAGCTGGAGCAGCATCTGGAGCAGCAGCTGGAGCTGGGGCAGGAGAAGGGGCGGGAGCGGGACCTGGGGCGGAGGCGGGCGAGGAGGAGATGGGGACGGTGAAGAGCGCACTTGCTGTGTCGGTTGCTGAGGGGGTTGCGGGTGGAGGCAACGCAGCGGAGACAGCGGCAGCGAACATTTTGGCGGGTACGCGGAGCGAGCGACAGTCCGCCATGAGCATGAGCACGGTGGTGCTGCAGGAGGCCAAGAGGAATCGGAGGTTTAGATTCTTCAGCGAAGAAAGGTGACCATCTAGTAATGGATAGCTCTTTTTTTGCAGTGCTTAGGTTCTTGAACTGAGAGAGATGCTTGAACTGAGAGAGATGCTTGAACTGAGAGAGATGCGAACCTACTGTAGTAATTGGTCGGGGGTTTAGGTTTAGGCGGTGGTGTTTACGTGTTGGCCCAAGTTCGATACTTTTTTTTATAGTACTTCACGCTAGAATAGCATACTTCGAAGTATTATTAATAGCTCTTTGGTACGTCTTCACTCCGTGCATTTTTCCAGGCGGTCGTGGTTAAGGTCCAGCTTCGACAAGATGGTTGATATGCTACGCTGGATCCTCGATCCGTCGTCGTCCCAAGAGTTTTTGTAGGCTGTCGGCGTTAGGGTGAAGGCTAGGGCTAGGGTTTAGAGCCAATTGCATTTTCCCACTTGTCGAAGAGTAGGGTTAAGGTTTTGAAGTCAAGCTTGCTTGCCCGTTTTGTCGAGGCTGGGCCAAGCCGTAGGTAGGCAGCCCTCGTTTTAGACGCGGTGCTGCGGCCCGACGATGCGCGCTGGGGCATATGCAGGCGACTACGGGTGATACATATCATGGTGGTATTTGATACCTGGTACCAGGTACTTGATAATTTGATAGTGGTGGACGGGCTGCTTCAGTGTCATCAACCATGCGGGTTGCCCTTGTCGGCGCTGGGCGATGAGCGCCGGGTTACCCCGACGAGTCCGATACACTGCCGGCCCGATCAATGTAAAAAGCCCCACAATAAATCGCCCTGAGGTTTACGGGGAGATACGTGGTGTGCTTGAAGTTGGTTGGTTGGCGTACTCGACCCCCAAGTAATAACTAATCGTCTATTAATAGCTCAGACAACTCACCGGTCTACGGATAAACCATATTCGACCCTATTCGACCCTACGCGACAGACAGCTTGACCCCAATCGACCCTACACGGCCGTACTCAACCCTTATTGACGCTATGTCACTGTTGCGGCCTATGCCACTGTTGCGGCTGTTTGACCCTAATCGATCCTAACCCTATCCTTACCCTCTGCCGATACTGTACAGGCAATTTGTGTCTGACCTCACGGACGTCTGCGAGACGCTGCGCTTCCTCGAAGACCGGTCCAAAAGGAACGAGATGCTGGAGTCTTTGCTTCGGAAGGTCCACATTCCGGAGTGCGGGTACTTGCCGCTGTGTAGGTCAACGGAGCCGTTCCAACGGGTGATCAAGATCACCCTCAACGAGGCCAAAGCCTTCAGCACCAAGGTGAGCCAATACTAAAACAGCACCAAGCTTAGCCAATACTAAAACAGCAGCAAGGTTAGCCACCACTAAAGCAGCACCAAGCTTAGCCAACACTAAAGCAGCACCAAGGTTAGCCAATACTAAAACAGCACTAAGGTTAGCCAATACTAAAACAGCACCAAGCTTAGCAGACCATTCAGCGCGAAAAGGTCGGCAAGTACCTGTTGCTTTACAGCGCCGACGGTAAGCAGATTATTCATATATAGCACCGACGCTATCCAAGTATTTTCACAGCGCTAAACTTAGCGAGGCGTTTATCACCGAGGTTAGCGAAAAATACTTGACAGCGCCAAGGTCTGCAAAAAGTAAGATGCACACCACTCGTGCTCACCGGAATGAAAGGTTCTATATACGTGGTTAGGGTCAATTTCTGCCGTAAAGTATTTGAGTATGTGTTACATAGATATTCCGTGCAACGCCTGAGTGTGCTCCCGTGTCTCTGACGCCGTGATTTAGGGTCAATTTCTGCCGTAAAGTATTTGAGTATGTGTTATATAGATATTCCGTGAAACGTCTGAGTGTGCTCCCGTGTCTCTGACGCCGTGGTTTAGGGTCAATTTCTGCCGAAAAGTGTTTGAGTATGTATTGTATAGATATTCTGTGTAACGCCTGAGCTTTGCTTCCCGTGTCTCTGACGCCGTTGTTTGATGATGAAATGATCCTCGACAGGAACGAGTGCCTTCGTTGGTGATGTATTGTATAGATATTCTGTGTAACGCCTGAGCTTGCTCCCGTGTCTCTGTAACGCCATTGCTATCTGATTAAACGATCCTTGGCAGGAACGAGTGCCTTCGTTGGTGACGTTCGAAACGGAGCAGACGTGGGCTCCGGGCACGGAATCGGCGGGCCACTCGCCTCTCGACGTAGCCAGCTTCCTGCACTTTGTGAGTGTCATCGCGTCGTCTACGAAATTTGAACATTGTCGCCAATGCGGCGGAAATATGCTATTCATTGATGCTATTTATTATTGCTATTCATTGATGCTATTCATTGATGCTATTCGTAGATGCTATTCATAGATGCTATTCATTGATGCTATTCATAGATGCTGTTCATAGATGGTATTCATTGGTGCCATCACGTATTAGGTCAATGGGTATGGTTAAAATGCGAAAATCGGATCTCATCCAACAAATGCCACCTTTTCAGGCCCATATCATCATATCTACCCCAAAACTCGAAACTGAACGTACAGACCTCAGTAAGAGTCAACTCTTTTTTCGAGAGGTATAGTAGTGCCTGCTTTGGCTGAAGCTGCTCTGAGGGCCATATTATACATGTTTTTCATTGGTATCAGATGCCATTAATGTATTGATATGCTATTAATAGTGCCTGCTTTGGCTGAAGCTGCTCTGAGGGACAAGAATAGCTATAAACTAAGGCTTTATCGCCCCCCGGCGCCTGGCCACCTCACCCTTATTCTGAGCAATCGTGGTGCTTCGTTTTGGTCGCTTCTTTTGGCCTCATCGTGTCGTGCTAAGCGTTTTTTGTTCCCCCTTTTTTTTTGCTGCATCACACACTCGCTTCGTGCTGCGTTTTTTTTTTGTGTTTGTTTTCGTCGTGACTCAGGCGTACGGATTCCATGCGCCGATGCACCAAGACCACCAGCGCTATTCCTCCATTGCTCTGAGGGGAGGGGAGGACTCGTTCATGGAGCCCGACTTGCTGGCGGTGAGGACGAAGCCTTCCTGAGCTCATCGAAAACTTGTTTTCTTTTCCTCGTCTTTTTTTTTACTGGAATCGAGTGGATGACGCCGATAGTATTTTTTCCGCCGTTTTTTTTATTTATTTATTTTTCCTGTTGCGTTGTCCATGTTGACCCTGATACTATACTATCACCCAGGGGGTTCGCCGACCTGTATCCTTGAGGTTCGCCGACCTGTATCCTTGACGAGGCCATACACCCCGTTGCACGCGCGATCGAAGTGTCACACGCAACTTGCAAATAGGAGTTTTTGACAAAAAATACCGACCTCACAGCGGAAGTGCCTTCATATGTATATTTTGAAAATACCAGCTGCTGATTGGCTGAAGGTTGCAACGATTAGGGTTCGCGTCGGGACTGGGCGCCTGCACCGTGTCATTCATGTGCATTTCTCGCAGCAGATCGTTGGTTAGTGTCAAGCGAAACGGACATGATGTATGCCTGCTGGATGCTTGACATGACGCGCCATTATAGATTGTTGTGGTTCCACCTTTTTGGCTGGAACCCGGCAAAAGTTTGACTAAAACTTACCGGCTCCACGTATTCGACAAAGCCCATTAATTGGTCAAATAGGGATGTTTTTTTAGATATTTTATTGGTCAACACACGCACAAATCATACATATTTGCACCCAATGATGACAATGGTGAGGATTATGCTGCTGCTGCTGCTGCTGCTGCTGCTGCTGGGGATGATGATGCTTTTGCCGGGGCTGATGCTGATGTCGATGGTTTTGCTGTTTTTTTTGTCGTTGTTGCCGCCCGGTGCTGTCTGGCAGGTGAGCGATGTGCGGGACGGGGAGGAGATGCCGACGCCGCGTCGTCACTCGCGCAATGGATCCTTCCGATTTAGGGCCGGCTCTAAGGGCTTGCCATTCCCGAATGTGAGACCGTGTTTTTTCGTTTCGCCCTGGTTTGATATTGGCTCAGACGCACGCCAAAGTCGTCTAAATAAACCCTCAGTTAGTTGACTATACGTCGACGGCTGATGTTACACCTTTTTCTTAATTATATGAATACTTCGAAGTACATGGTTTTCGCCTACTTTGGTAGCTTAGTTGTCCCGGACAACCGCCACAGCAGTCTTACGTGGCGTGGTGTCGAGAGAACGACCACATCTTTTGGTCTCGCCGCGGCTCGCTCGCTCGCTGGTCTGACGTATGGCGAATGGCACAGTACGGAAGCAGAACGGTACACGGGTAGACCGTTGCTAACTGCCCATTGCCGAAGAGATCTCGCGGACGTTTGTGCCTCATGTAAGAGGTGCTTGCCGACACGAAGGCTCGTCGAACCCCGTGAGGAAAGCAAAGGTGTCCCCTGACGGGTATGAGTCGAAGACGCTTCTTTCTGTATGTTGTTGTTCTCACATTATAAGGGGGGTTATGATAATTAATTAATTAAGGAAATAAAAAGACGTGTTTTGTTTGGGGGGAGGGTGGTAATTAATTAATTTAGCGAAACAGGAACGACGACAGTTTTAGCCTGCTGCCCGAATTCCTATTTATAGTTAATAGCAACAACTCAACTAAATGTTATAGCTCCTGGCTCGATGAGCTCGCTCGTGGGTCTTTATCGTCCCCCTGGAAGGTGGGAAGTCATTTACCTGGTATGTCTTTAATTATTAAACAGTGTGAATACGAGACTGATGGAGACTGACGGTCTCAAGGTTCTGCTCACGACTGCAACTCTTCTCTTCTTGTCTTTTGTAGCGCGTACACGCGCCAGGTTGAGCGAGGTCTAACGGTAGACCAAACCTCGAGGCCACTGAGAGGGGTCTTCCGCAGGGAATCGATACAAATCATTTGTCGGCGAAAAACGCATTTAACCGTATTCCCGCGAACCGATTCTACGGAGACACTGTGACCACCTTTAGTACGATAAGATACATATCCATCACTGCTGAAAACGGTTAAGGCTCATACAGATCTTCACGGGAAGCTACGGTTGAGTAGCGGCACTCTCTATACCTGTGACCCACATGAATGGATTTATGATTTCACTCACACGCCATTACCTTTATATACCCCCTTTGTCCTTTCCTTCCCCAGATGCCCCCGGTCCACCTCCCGGGGAGTCTGTCGACGGTTTGGAGAGATAAGCCGGGGGCTGCCGACGCTGCCAAGGCGAAGGAGGCCAGGGGGGGCAAGTCTCCTTTCCGGCACAATCTCAGCAGGTATTAATAGCACTAACTAACCCTGTTGGAACTTGAATTATACACGTATGGTGTTACTATTAATATTACGGGGGATCATAATAAATAGGACCTATGGTACACACAAAAACCTGCATGTTTCCCTATTTTTACTATCAATATTTGGTCCTATTTACTATGGTCCCCCGTAATAGTATAAAGGGGAAACAGTCTATAAAAGTGACTTGATGACTCGTGCTACGGTACTCCTGTAATCAGTATAACACCATTAGTATCTGCCTTCTGCGGCTCCTGACTTGAGGAGCTCTTATCTTAGCCTCATCCAAAAACTGATTCTGAGCAAATTTCGAGGGCGTTCCGATGAACAAACCCATTGCTTAGGTATATACCAAAAAAGTAGATTGCGAAACAAGAATTATTTCCCGACGATTTTGGGCTAAGGAGCCCCGTCATGCAAAAAAAAAAAATGGCCAAAAAGTGCTACCTCTATTAGCTTCGTAGCATACTGTAAACAACACGAAGCAGCCCGGGTTGTTTGGGTTCGTTTGGGTAGGGGATTGGGGATACGTCCGAACTGCAGTGTTAGGAGTATCATAAGGAGCATACTGGAAACTGTAACCAACACATGTGCAGCATAGGGGTGATACCTCGTACTCTCGTACTGCTACGCTCCTATTAATAGACCTTCGGTAATAGCGCAAGCGTGTTTTTGTTGTTGTCGCTTGTCGATATATATCCGTGTGACAAAAAACCGATTAGACTGTAAAACCCTAAATGCGCCACCGACAAGATAATATTTATTTATTGAAGCACAAAACAAGCTAGCTGGCGGAAAAGTCAAAATCAAAATCGCCATAGGTCGCTTTTCCAGTTACCGCTGCCGTCATTGGCACACAATCACAAAACCAGGTAGAGGAAGGAAAAAACAAAAGAAAAATCGGAATCTTCAGGTACCGCTTGCGCCTCAGCAACAGCTAAATTCGATGAAAATCGACGAAATTCGATAAAATCCGATGAAAATCGATGAAAATCGATGAAAATCGATGAAAATCGATGAATCTATGAAAACCGACGAGCGTTGGCACTGCTGAACCCTCTGCGCGATACAAATGAGGGCGTGTGCCGGGGGGAGGAGAAGGAACGACAACTGTGACGACGGCTTGTCTAAAGTTGTCTAAACAGAGCTGGAAAGTAACAGTGAAACAAAAAAATGAAATAAAAATGAAATACTCAGTACCGGTATATAAACATAGATTAAACAAACAAAATTTCAGCTGCAAAATTTGCCTTTTGACTTCTTGTACCTTGTTGTGTACTTGTCTCTTGAGTTGGCTGCGCTAAAAGGACAAAAAGCGAGCAAATTCCAGTTTTGATGTTGATTTTTCCCTTTTCGCTCCCTTTTTTTGTCCTTGTGTGTCCGTGTGTTGGCAGCTTGGGCTCGGCGTTGCATGCCCGCGCCTCGAGCATCCGCAACGTTAAGCTTCCTTTGGGGCGGCAGAGCACCGCCAAGCGGGGCATGGGGGCCACGGGGGGTTTGGCAAACACGCTCGGGTCGGGCGGCGGCGCCTCTGCCGCTGGGGAGGAGAAGGAGAAGGAGGGCATATTTGATGGGGTTTCCGGTGCGGCGGCGGCGTCGGCGAAGGAAGGGGAGGGGGACTCCGGGAAGCCTAAAAGTGTGGTCTGGGGTGAGGGAGGGGAAGCGCCCGCCGAAAAGGTGGAGAAGGTGGGTCGGTGTCCTTGTTCTATTTTTAATATTTTATAGCCCTTTTGGAGACAGCGACACAAATATGGTAACTTTTGAGGGCTTTTCGCGGGTCTGGTCACCTGTAACGGGCCGAGTTGGATCAAAGTGACCTGATCCGACCCCACCCGACCCGAAAGAGATTTGGGCACCTCTTGACCCGGCTTGACCCAACCCGACCCAACCCGTGAGACTTCGAGACCTCGTGACCCGACCGGGCTCGACTCGATCCGACCCGCGAGATTTTGAAAGCGTTTTGATCCGATCCTTGGGTCAAGTCATAATAACCCGTGAAAAAAAATGATATTTTATTTTTGGTCTTCTCAACGAACAGATCACGATCTAGATCATCTAGATCATCTGCAGTAGTAGTAGATCGATCCAATAGCTGCCGGTATGAGATGTTGTGCAGGATCTGTATACAAAGTATGTAGCTAGTACAGATCCAGCCCTGGAGACGTTTGCTAGATCATGCAGATCGTACGGTTCCCACCCGGTAACATGAGCTAGACCCTACAGATCTTCCCTGAAATATCTAGATCCCCGACGGAGAATTCGTGACCTGTCTTACGTGGTGAGTATTGTGAGCGCGCAGCGGTAGGAGTATGATAGGATCATGCTGCGCCCGTGTCGTACCAGTATATACGACTCGTTGCACTACTGCGGGTCGGACACCAACGTGTATCATCCCACAATCAAGCAGTGGCCGGTGCTGCTGCGGTCGCCAGTTTTTTGTTTGTCGTTGTTTCCCTCTTGAGGCCCCAGAAATGTTTTCGTCGGTATGTTATTATCCTTTTGGCCTTTTGGGGCCTCGGAGGGAAACGCTGACGGTTACAGCATCAGCCACACGAAATGACGCGGGTTGCTAGGCCAGGTGGCGATACTTTTTATGCCGAACCCTAATGCACCGAGTTGCGCGACCCGAGCGCAGCATGAACTAGCGTGTGTTGCGCGCTCACAGTATGGTAAGACCGCACTCCCTTTAATAGCTTGTTTCATCGCTTTGTAAGGGCCGCAAAAGAGGGTTGAGAGTTGTAGTTTGAGCTGTTATACGTTGGTACCAACAGCTACGCATGTCTTGGCCAACACTGTGTAGTAATTGCAAAGTAGGTTTTTGTTTACTCGTAGGTATCATTTTATTTTGTGGACTAATTCCTATTCCGTGTTCTAGTAGTAAGTTGAGCTGTTAATTGGTACCAACGTGTTTGTATGACTCAGTACTGTACTACACAGTAGGTTATATATTGTTTGTGTTTATTTTAGGGATCACTTTCGTAATAGGACGTACTTTTTTTTTGTGATCTTGAAACGGTTAGGCAACAAACAGACGCCCTCGGGGCTGTCACAAGGTGGTAAGGAAGAACACAGGCGTCCCTATGTACACGAGCCTATTTGAGGTTCGACGATGTGTGCTTTCCATTGGCGGGCTCGGTTCCTTGTAGCCGCGGTCTTAATCCTACCACTTTCCCTGACCCTAACCGTACCCTTAACCCTTAACCCTGACGTTGACCTTGTTCGGGGAGCCTTGTGCCTAATCCCAACCCTTTCCTTACCCGTGACCTTATCACCCTTTTGGACGGCCTACTGTGAACAACCAGCCGGCGGCGGAGCCTACTCCTGGCTCCGGGGTGCAGGCGTACTCTGGTGAACCTAAGGAGGCTCAGCAAGCGAAGGATGCGAAGGAGGCTATGGAAGCGAGGGAGAAAGAGGCAGCAAGCGCGTTACGCTCCAGTAGCATCACCGGTAGCATCGCTGAGGAGGATGACACGGGGGGAGCGGTGACGGTAGACGAAGCGGGCTTGGACAGGGTACGACATGTGTTTTTGTTGATGTTTGTGTTTGTCTGCCTGCTTGTTGGTTTGTTTGTTTTGGTTGGTTGGGTGGGTTGGTGGGTGGTTGGTCGGGTTGTTGGTTGGTTGGTTGGGTTGTTGGTTGGTTGGTTGGGTATTTGTTTATTTGCCCTATTGTTTCCGTTTGCATGTGTATGCTGTTTGTGTTGTTTGTGTTGTTTGTGTGTGGTTGTTCGTTTGTTTGCCTGTTTCGACTTGTTCGCTGATCTGTTATTTTTTTTTTGTGGTGGTGGCCGTTTTTTTACGTTTGGCAGGCTCTGCAGGAGCCGAGCGTGCCACGGAGCCGCAGTCGCAGCGAGAGCGGCTTTCCGGCAGGTTTGGATGACATCTCGCTTGGGGACAGTAACTGCCGATCAACGACCAACGACGCCGAGAATGAGGACGAGGAGCTCCGAACGGTGAGCATTCTACCGGAACATTGTACTGTCACATCCAATAGAGGCAAGGTTTGTCCCCAAGTTTTTTTTGCGAACATATCGCTCCGTTGTCTTCGTCCAACCATTTACAGAAGCGCCAAGACAAAAAAAAATACACACTTGTATCATACAGTACAGGGCACCTAATAAGAAACAGGCTAATAAGAAACGCAGGCTGAGATTTACAGGAAAATAAGAAATTCGGAAGCCCTTATGCTGAAGTTAGTGTAGAACACCCCCGCTCCAAAATAAGAAACTCAGCCTGAGTCAGTATTTCTGTTTCTTAGGGTCGTTATTATCGAAGGACCAAATTTCCAAACTTTGGAAAAATTTCCAAATGTTGGAAATTCGTATCGAAATAC
>JBBMKB010105417.1:0-10070 GCA_037833945.1 Alaria marginata
GGTAATGAGGGGGAGAGGGTGTGTGGGCGGGAGGGGGTGAAGGGGCGAGGGGGAAGGGGCGAGGGGGGGTGATGGGCTTGAGGGGGGGTGAGGGGGTGAGGGGGGGGGTGAGGGGGATGAGGAGTGAATGGGGGAGGGGTGGGAGGGGTGGGGAAGCTAGTCAGGCACGATGTGCTCTCGCACCTACTGGCAACCTGCAAAATATGTTGAACCAACAACTCGTATCCACGTACTCGCACCCATATATCGCGAATGGCGGCAGTTTTTTTTAATGGTACGGTTTGCACTGAGAAAAACTGAAAAATTACTTCAGTTTTGAGATCGAATACTCATCTTTGCAATAAGCTTTGTGTGATAAATCGATCGCGCGTGTCACGGGGGGGTGTATACCTGACCTGGTATATCGGTATCTTACAAAAACTATTTCAAATACGTCAGCTTTTATTTCAAAATATGACGAAAACGAAAATATTTGTACTCGTACTCTGTACGCCAGTAGTGGTAAAATACGTACGAGTATGATATCATATCGACGGCTGATGTTATACTTTTTTCTTAATAATATGAGCGAAGAAACCAGATCTCGATAGTAAAATAGTAAAATATTGAATATTAAATATTTTGTCATGCACACCGTATGATACTTACTCTGGTACTGCTGTGCGAAGTATATATACGTACGTACGAGTCTACCTGGTATAATACAGTCAAATATTTACAGATACCAGGTACATCATCAGCTGTTTTGCTGTAATTTTGTAATTTTGATTGTTGTTCTTGTTCTTCGTTGCGGCTGCTCGGGAAAAAAATGAAAAACATGAAATATTGAACAAAAAATAACAGTATTGACGAGTACGTAAGCATCTTCTATCACATTTTTACATAATAATTGACGTACGTGATTAATCAGCTCTGAATCAATCTGATACGAGGCTGTACGAGGAGAGTTTTTACCAGGTACCAGGTATGTATTAACGACGAATTATTAACGAAATTAATTCAGACCAAAATTATCTCGTCCGAGGTACAAGATGGGTAAGATGCATCTTACGCTATTCTTGGACAAATCGGATGATTTTTCCGCAAACACCACATTTTTTTACATGCTAAAATCGAGAATGTCGGATAATATCCCACATCGCTCGGACGGAACAACGACTAAAAAGGAACCAGAACAACACCAGAACGACTCCAACTCGAACGAGAACTTCAACATACGACTTACCTACCTGTTTACAGCACCGACACTGCTGCTGCTGCTAGTTATAAGCACAGCCAGCTGCTGCGCCGAAGGTAGGGAACGTCGATGCTGCTGCTGCGGGTTGTCCACATCCATAGCACAGCTGACCTCGTAACATTTTCTCAATTGTTGTGCATTTTGCTTCCTTGCGTGTATAGTATGTGTGTTTGCACGTTTGTATCAGATCATACCAGTACTTTAGTTTATTTGCTCATTTTCATATTTTTGATTGATTTTAAGTATCGTAAATTTCTGTTCTATTTTGCCGAAATTCTACTGCTTGCGCCGGGTTGGGTTTTCTCGTTTTATATATTTTCCTGTAAAATTATCGACTTTTTACTTTTTTTATTTGATATTTGACGATTTTTTCAGCACGGAATTTCTTTTTCTCTTATCTCTGGGGTCCCCCCTTGGAAGGCCACAGGGCTCACTCACAGCACCGACCTAAACCCCCCTATCTCTTGTGTACCCCCTTGTGTGGACGGCTATCTCGGACAGAGGGAAGGGGCAACCAGGCCATTATCTGCCTGCAGCCGCTCGCTAGTGCCCGCGGCCCGACGACGGCGGAGCGCAGAGATAGCCTTCCGCTGGAATTGTTCGGTTCGATAGCCTTGGACCTCAAACCGAGGAGTAAGAGAGTAGTTTGGTGTCTCGAGTAAATCGGACACATCGCTTGGGATCGGACGGAGCATCGCGGCGGCGCTAGGGTAGCTTGGAGAAGACCCCGGTAGCACCATGCCGCTCAAGGAGGGTAACACGCCGTGGTTCCACTTCGACCCGGTGCTGTTTTTGCCGCTGTGGATTGGTATCTGGCGTTGGGGAGCCTACTTGATTTTGAAAGCGATTCCCAGCTTACTTTACAAGCCGATACCCATATCGGAGGAGCTCGAGCAGGGACACGTTCCAGTGTCGACGCAGATGATGACGATGATCATCCCCGTGTACATGCCGGAGCCCGGATTCGAGGAGTGCCTCCAGAGCTGGGTCGACAACCGACCCAAAACGATCGTCGTTGTCGTGGACACCAACTCCTACCAACAGGTTGGTCTCGTTTTTTTTGCTTGAACAACGCACCGCTGCCGGGGTGGGTGGGTGGCTTGGTTTGTTGGTCCACTTTATACGCCCCCCCCGTTGCCCCGTGTAGCTTTTCGACCGCGCCGAGCCGAGGCACGCATTGAGTGGCCCCGGGTGTTTGGCAAGGTTGTCTCTGCGTGCCGCCCGGTTCCTTTGCCGCCGGAATAGTACCTGAGCGCCCCTAGGGTAACCATTTTTGTCATGTCAGGGCTATTGTTCACGTGGCCCGAGTTACTTTTTCCGTTGGGTGGGCTTGGAAGCTATCGAATGTGAGGGCTGCGTCTGCACGCCACGGAAGCCCATTTTCTCTCTCGTTGTAATTGACGCGTACATCCCCACAAAACCTACACAAAACCTAGGTCAGACGTCACGCGAACGTTGACGTCTCTTCGAACCACCCTTACCTCCTCCTCCTCCCCCCTACTAGCTCCTCCCCCTTGTTGTCGCTAACTCGGATTGTTCGAAAAATAGTCTCGCGAGGGTTCGATTCGTCCTGGGTTCTTCAATCGCAAATGTTATTTTTGGCCCAAGCTGGGCCAAAGTATTTTTATTATTCGGTATTTTTTCCTACTTGTAGCAGAGAGGAGCTGCATCTTATTTTCTGTGTGCGCAAACGGCGTGACCTGCCAAGATCTCGCTGCGGCCAGTCAGCGGCAGGTTTGCGCCGGGTGGAGGTGGCAGCTGCAGCAGTCGTGGCGGCCCCGAACTTCCCGTGTGTTGCTTGCTTGCGTGCCTTGCTGGAGGGGGGTCGGCGGGGCGGGGCGGTCAGGTCTGTCGCCCGTGTCTCATCGCTCGATTGCTCACGGCTCACGGCCGTCTATTATGACTATTGATTGATAACGTTTGTTTGCCACTGTCCTCGTCAAGTCAAAGGGAACGGTCTCAAACGGTGAATATCACATAGAGGGTACGTACAGGCGGTCTGTTTTCCTTTCCTTTCTTCCTTTTTTTTCCCGCCTAGCCAGCCACGACTCGGCCATGTCACGGCGCACGCTGTTGCTGTTGCTCGTGCACCCGGCTCAGACGACTCTTGCCAAGGGTGTCAGACTTTAGCTCGGTCTACGCAAGCGCTCGTTCATAGTTTACAGTTTACTATTTTCTATTTTCTCTTGGAACATGGATCGCAACAAGGTATCATATATCTTGAAAATACTGTTGGTAGGACATTCTGTCTGTTGGGGTGAAAAAATATGTGTTCTTTCGCGCGGTCCGCCCACGACGAGAAGACATGCCCTGGAAATTATACTTGTTTCAAAGTGTCTCTTGGTGCCATTGAGTTGCATCGAATCGCATCGCTCATGGGGAAAGCTCCGGGTCGATGGTCATTGCCGACTAGCGACAGCGTAGAGTTGCTGTGGCGTGTTAGAGTCTGTCTTCGTGCCATCGTGCACTTGGGCGGGTTGTGCAGCGGTCGGTGGCTCTCCTATGTCTAGTATCATTTGTCTGTCTTTACACGGCCCTCTCGGAGGATTCATTTTGTTTGGAGGTTTGTGTCTTGTTTTATGGGTGTCAAATCATCACTCATTTTGTACGTATAGAAGAAGTGAATACGGGCAGTACGAGATTCGTTTGCGTCGTCTCTTTCTGCGCAAGCAAGCAGATGGTATGATAGATGGTGTTTTCTCCAGGCCAGGGCCGCGTAAACGGCTTCCTTTCCTTCGCGAAGCGTGAGAGCAAACTGCGCAACACGTTCAGCGCAAGCACCTACAGTATATAGCATGCCTGCTGGAATTTCCTGTGTTAGCTTCTCTCTACCTGCTACCAGGCATTATTCTGCTGACATTTTGTTGTTGGCAATGAGCACCAGGTACCTCGTACCGTACGAATGCGCCCCTCTTTAGTTTGTTGAGATGGTCTCCATTCCGCCACACTTTGCTAAACAAGTAAAGCCAGCAGAACCAGACATACTTGTTCGCTTACCAGGTATTTCGGTACAGCGGTAGTACCTGGTATTGGTAGTACAGAGCACGTACTGCTTATACTGGCATGCGAGATCAATGCGCGTACTTGTACTGCTTTGTGTATTTCTGTGTGTGCCAGGTATTGTTGTATTTTTGTGGTCCTTCTTACTCGGCAAAGACATCCAGCACGCCTACTTACCTCGACTAGGGTCCAGGGTGTCTTTTACATGTCTCATCTTTTCCATCATTCGTTGATGGAGATATCATACTCGTCAAACAAGGTGTTGTTAATATTGATACGTTTAATAATACAGTACTCGTAGGGGAGATGCATTCGTATCGTATTGCCTTGAATCTCCGAAGTTACCTGGAGTGATTTCGGTGTACGCACTGGTTTTGTTTTACTACGATATTGACCCCAGGTGGACTCGAAATCATCGAAATCAATCGTATTGCCTTGGATCTAGTCGGCGGAAGTACCTCGTACGCTGTACGCACTGGTTTTGTTTTGCTATTCTATCATATCCGTATACTGGTACCTTTTATACGAGTCGAAATCAATAATTACACGTCGTGACGTTTTTGTTGCGGGCGATCCGGTAATAAACCCTCATTTAGTTGACTATACGTCGACGGCTGATGTTATACCTTTACCTGGTACAATAATAGTCAAAAACCCGTATACCAGGTACAAAAGTCTCTTGATGTAGACTAGCCTATTAATAATTCTAATGCTCGAACAATCCCTGCGTTGCTTGGTCCTGGTCTGATCTAATGTACTCGAACCATTTGTGCTATCATATGTGCTGCTTTGGTCAGGTGCTGAACATCGTGGAGACGGTGAACCCTCGCGCCACCATCATCCGCGTCGTGGAGGAGTCTAAGCCCGGAAAGCGAGCGGCTATGTACACGGGGCTCGCCTACGTGGACACGGAAATCACGGTGTTCGCAGATGACGATGCCCTGTACGGACCTGCTGTGCTGAAGAGTCTCATCATGCCCTTCAAGGACCCTGCCATGGGAGGCTGCGGGACACGTCAGATTGCGAGGCCGAAGGGGGACAAGTTTTGCTTCACGGACATCATGATGGTGAGTTTATAGATACAACAGATACAACGGTGCTGCTACTGCCTGCGATTGACGATGCCTGGTCCTACTTTTTCCTCTTAATTTTTATTTTTAACCTCTGTTTTTTCGTATTTACAGTGGTTTGTCGATGGTTAGTTGGAGATTAAATCAACGCTGCTGCTGCGATTGATTTGTTCTTTCCTTTCAAAATTAGTACTTTTGGAATTTTTGTACGACGTACGTCTGTCTAAGAGCTCTTGTGTAGATCTCTACGTACGTGTCGGTTTGGGTATCATGTGCTTTTGTGTGTTTCTGTGGATTTTTGCTCCCTGGTTTCCATGCATATATTATCAGGGGGTGGCAGCTATATGGGAGGGCGGGCAGCGGAGCGGGGCGGGGGCGGAATTAGTTTAGCTCGTGTTTTCTTTGTTGTCGGCGCCTCTCCATCACACTCACTCCATGACACGTACCAGGTATCATTTATCATTTGTTGTGTGCGTGGCATTATTTTTGCGAACAAACGCGGAGAGCGAAAAGTCTTGTTTTTCCTCGATTATCGCCTCTCGTGTGTTGTTTGTTGTATTCCGGCGGCGAATAATGCGCAAGGGCCCCGCGCTGCCGTTACATAGTATCGGAATTTGAATTTGTAACCGCTATCATATCCTATCAATAATAATGGCAGTGATAAAAGTTTTGCGGATATGATATGCCCTCTTCTCGAGGTGTAGACTTCCTTCCATGTGTGCAACTCAAAGTGCTTGGTGTCTGGGTTGGTTGTGGATTGTTGGATTCTCATTCTTGCCGCCTTGGAGAAGGGCCAGCAGAACCACTAGTTTTATGTTCTACACGTATTGCACGCGTATCATGATGCATGAACAGCACCACTGCTGCTGACGACTCCGCCGAAAGTTGCAATATGACGACACCAGAAATTCTCGCACAGCCACACAACACAAAAGAGACGATGCACTCACTACTCGTACCCTCGACGTTGGAGTTTAGAGTTTAGAGGCCGACGGCTGCTGATTGTCAGACATGAGCTGGACATAAACCCATTAATAGAGAGACATGTTATTATTCTGACGTGCGGTTTCCATGTTAAGAGTGTGGCGTTATTTTAATTTAATTTGTTTCATGCATAGGCACCGGTGTGTTTTGAAATACTTGAGCTGCTCACCGCATGCACACGCCCACCTGACACCTTCTATATATGTATTGAATACCTGGTACATTTATATGTGTGCCCACCTTCCCTTCCGGTCGGAATTGTAGTCTCCGCCAAGAAGTGAGAAATGAGAGGAACAAACTGAAACAGAAATACGGGTACTAAATGTACGAACGTTGGTATGATTAGTGTAATGGTCATCGGCTATTTATCTGTTTATATGTAAATACCAGGTATTAAAATCGCCTCATCCCAAAACGTGAGCGCCAGCCCTGCAGTAGTAAGTAACGTATCATTATACCAGGTATCTATTTTGAGCACATGTCATGGTGAGCATTGATTGCATACATGTGGTTGTCTCGCGTGTTTCGCATTTGAGGTTGAGGCCTCCAAGTCTACTTCACTTTTTCGAGGCTTACGTCATCAAACCACCTGCCGGTACACCGGGTATTGTAAATTGGTTTTTGATATCATACGCACGACCGCTCCCTTATCCTTTGGGTCATGGATTTTTCGAAGTTTGGTCATGCATATTTTTAACTTTTTGAATTGGAGACTCTGTCATACCCAGCGTCATACTGGCATGACGCTTGGTCCGCCACCCCAAACGTAACGCCTCCAATCTAGAACTTCATAGCCCCCTCCCCTCCTCGAAACCCTTCATCGAGCAAGAACGTGATGTTGGTGCCCGACGCCGAGGTGTGGGAGTAAAATGTAACAAAAACATGCACCCGTGTGTGACCTCTTCCATCGTGTGAAATATTTTTATGAAGTATAAAACGGGCGTGTTGTTGTTCTCGTGACTGGTAAAATACCTTGTATTCAACATATAATACCTGGTACCTGGTATCTATTTTTGTCTATTTTTTGTCCGTGGCCACGAGACCGAATTCCGATAACTCTGGGGTCAAAAAGACCAGTAAATCAGGAAAAACACAGAAACCTGAGTGGAAACGCATCTAGCGAACTACTATATGATCTTATGTCAACTTACTGGGTGTTGTTTGTACGAATAGTCGGTAGGAAAACAAAACCCCTTTGCAGTTGTGCTGGGGGTGTTTTGGATGAAGCAGGCACCTACTGCTGTAATAGCAAACACGAAGATAGTTACACAAAGTAATACCTGGTATATACCTGGTGCTAGTGGTCGATAATATGGAACACGTTTTGTACAATCTCAGCTGTTTCAGAGTGCTGAAAAGTTGAGCATCGACCGAGCGATCGGCCGTGTAGGTTGTTGGAATATCTTCACTTCGTTTGGTTGTTGGAATACGTCATGTGTTCACCCTTCGCTCACCGTACTGGCGCCTTCATTTGCGCCAGGTAGTTTGTAGAGCCACTCACTAATTATCAGAATTTTGTACCAGGTATTGTGGAACACCACTATATACCAGGTATTAATATCTAACCAGTACCCATTTTGCGACCGCGGTACCAAATTGCCTTTTATTAATGGTGTCCATGAAAAGGGTGTCTGTTGAACATGGCGAAGGTCAATGACCCATTCGGCCAGGCATCGTTTGCGGGTGTTGCGTTCCCCTGCTGGATGCTTGAAAATGATGCTGCACCGTCTACCTTACATGTTTTCATTTTGTGTTCTATTTGTACTTGTCCAAACTTGCGACATCCATGAAACAGCGCATAATCCATGAAACAGCGCATAATCGTATCCCTGGTACATAAACATAAACTTGGTACCTGGGACTAGATGCATCTTCCTTACAAACCTCCTTTGGGTACAAAATACCGCTTATTGAGTTCCACTCCTGGTATAAGGTATAAATGTATAAATTACCGCTTCCCGCTTGGTATAATTAAGAAAAAAGTCTAACATCAGCCGTCGACGTAAAGTCAACTAACTGAGGGTTTATTATCGGATCGCCCGCAACAAAAACGTTTATAATATGATATCATACGATACTTTTTGATTACTACTGTATTACTGAGTGCCAGTGTACTACACCAGTATTCCCCTGATACTGAATTGAATTTGTTGATGTTTTCCCTCCCGCGTTTGCCCCCTGTGTTTCCTTCGAGTCTACTTGCTTTTGCTTTTGTCCTCTTCGTATTGAACACCAGGATTAAATATTGACGTTATTTTCCCCTCCCGGTTTGCTACTTCTGTACGCTTTTCTCGTGTTTTTGCCTCGCAGGACATGCGTCTTTACCAGCGATATCTGGAGTACCGCGCGACCACCTTCATGGGAGGTGGGTCGACCTGTCTCTCAGGCCGAACCATGGCCTACCGCACGCAGCTGTTTCGCTTCGATGGCTTCAAGAACTACTTCCTCAACGAGCATTTCGCTGGCCAGTTGCAGCTGTCGGGTGACGACAAGTGCCTTACCCGGCTGTGTATCATGTCTGACTACAAGATGTGGCATCAGATCTGCGAGGTGAGATTTGTTTACACTGGGGTTTTAGTGTGGTGTAAGGAGGCATGTTTCCCGTATCGATGTCATTTTTCGATAGTTTTTTAATGTTTCAACGTTTCCTTTTGGTTTGATTTATTCCCTAAATATTTATCCTTTCACCGTCTATATACCAGTATGGTGTATCGTGTCTGACTACAAGATGTGACTTCAGATCTGAGAGGTGGTCGAAAGTTAACGGGGGGGTAGGGTTTGTGGTTCGTATCATGGGGAGGGATGTTTTCTCTTTTTTTTACTGTGATGGTAGGGATGATAAGGAGGAATGTCTCTCTTTTCTATTGTTTCAATCGCATAATATGTCTGGGTGTATCCATCCCCTTTTTACCGTCTACCTGGTATCTGTTACCTGCTTGCTATTGTTAGTAGACCGGCTTTTTCGGGCGCGTCAAGGCCTGCAACTCACAACGCAATCGTCGCCTTAACCCCCCGCCCCCCCTCCCCCCCGATAATGCCTCCTTTCTGCTAATAGGTTTGCACGCTGTCGACACAGTTTGAGACGGGCGGCAAGCTCCGCGCGCAGCTTCTCCGGTGGAGCCGCAACTCGTGGCGTTCCGACATCAAGATGCTCTTCCTCGAGCGCTCTGTGTGGCGCAAGTACCCGTGGCTCGCCGTGACCTCCCTCGACAAGATGATCTCGCCCTTCACCATGGTGTACGGTCCTCTCGCCATCCTGTTCTACTGCTTCTGGGAGCAGAACATGTTCATCCTCGTGGCGTTCGCCTGCTACATCCTCGTAACGCGTATCATGAAGACTCTGATGTACTTCACCTGGTCGCGACCCCGCCCGCCCTGCCGTTGGTTCTGGTACATCGGCCCCTTTATCTTTGTTCAGTACTGGGGGGCGGTGATCAAGCTTTACGCGCTGTGCACGCTGAAGGACAGGCGTTGGGGCAACCGCGAGGTGAAGGTGAACGCTCAAAACGAAATCGTACGCACCGGCGAGTTCGAGGACGTGCCGGAAGATGACAAGGGAGAGATGCCCGCCGAAAACGGGGAGGGGAGCGAAGAGTGGGATGAGGAGAATTACGAGCAGGATGGCAAGCACGAGTACCAGGGAGACGTAGGCCTGGAGATGGTAGACGTGGACCTTGAGCAGGACCGAGAGGCCGCGAGGCACGCCAGACAAGCACACCGTCACGCGGGCGAGGGCGGCGAGGTCTACTAGAGAGATTGGGAGGGCGTGTTTTTCTTTT
>JBBMKB010105428.1:0-10069 GCA_037833945.1 Alaria marginata
AACTACGAGAAAGACGGAAGTGCAGAACAACTGAAGTGAAAAAACCCTTGGGTTAGTCAACAAAAGGAGTTTACATTACACCCCCCCCCCCCCCCAAACACATAATAAATAGAGCGGTACGCAGCTGTGGTGGCTACTGAATTTCTGCAGGTACAGGCACGACTGACGCGCCGAACAAAAGCGGTGACCAAACTCTTGAGTGAGACATCAACAAGCAACACGACCCTATGCCCCCCCCAAGAAAAATAGAGGTGTAGCTGCTGTGTGGCGTCTGCAACTACGGGAACGACAGACGGGCCGAACAACTGCTGTGACAAAGCTCTTGAGTTTCTCATCAACAAGGGCTTCCATTTCACCCCCCCCCAACAAAATAGAGCTGCACCTAGCTGTAGTGGCTTCTGGGACTATAGGCACGGCGATACGAGAAGTGCGTATCACACCGTGCGTGCACGGTGCCATGAACAGCTGGTGCGTACTGCAAATAACTCTCGAAAACGACCTTCGACCTACTGGTACATCAACCGGCGGGTTCGCTAATTGGCTGGGTTGACGGTTGACAAATCCTCGGGCTTCCTTACAACTACGCAGACCTGCAGACGACGAGTTGGAAAAGGGGAAAACGAGGTTAAATACTTTAGTCTAGCATTGTACGATAGGTTAGTCCGGCCTGGCGCAACACGCTTCTTCACGCTCAAGCTCCACCGTGATTTACGATTGTTATTAAACATGATACCTGGTGCGTAATTATAATGCAAAAAAGCCATTCTACAAAACATACTGGTGCCAGGTATGTTCTTATCGCGGGTGATCGGCCGAAAAACCTTCAGTTAGTTGACTTTACGTCGGCGGCTGACAGTACGCTTCCTTCATCGTAGTGCGCGTGCCCTCGTGGTATACATATATACATATACACATATACATATATACCTGGTAGGCCTCAATCATTCAATCACTACAATATTCCATGTGCGCGGAGTAGCACGGACAGGGAGACGCCCATACCTTCGGTAGAAGTAGGCCGACGCCATTACAACCGGTACCGAACAGGCAATCAAGGTGCCGGTGCTCCAACCTCGGCCCTTGCCAGTCGGTTTCGTCAAATCCAAGGCAACCTTGCAAGCAGATGCCGTGCGAGCCGCGCTCGGGTCTGACGCAGGTATACGCTGAGCGATCGACCCCGCCAGCTTGTGGAACCAGCCAAAGATGCCGTCCAAATCTCCGCTCTCCAGGATCATGCGGCACGCGAGCCCCTTCCGGATCTTGACAACACCGCGGAACACCTCCGGGTTGTTGTAAATCTCTGCGAGCGTGGCGATGGCCATCACCTGCTTTGCGACAAAACGGCGTCCTTGTTACAAAGAAGTACCCTAAAAAATGTATCGTGGTCTGGGTATGGACATTTAGACATACTCTGGTATGGAAGTAATGTCCCGCCTACAAGAGGGGAGCTAAAACATGTGTTTTTTTTGGGGGGGGAACACGTAAGTGTAAGACCGGCAAACTAGAGCCGTGACATCGAATGGAAATATAAGGGCCGTGGCCCGCTGACGGGGTATTTGGCGCTCTAACGTGAGGGGTGTCTTACCTGGGGGATGGCGCAGAAGCGGAAAACCTCTGGGTGCTTGATTTGCCGCATGTAGTCCAGGCATTCGGGCACCAGCGTTAGCGCGTCCGTAATAAGCTCGTTCAAACACGCCAATGCGTTTGTTCTGGTGATAATGGCACGCGTCACCACCATAGGTCACCATGGGTTGAGTACGCCGGCGAACCAAAAGACGGGCGGATAACAGGAGATGCGATGTTGGGGAATTAATGCGGCGTCCAACTTCAGTGAAAATCCAACAAATATTTAGTAGGCAATCAACCTTGAGGCAAAACCGGCCTGATCACGCAGACACTATACATATAACCATTCCAAGATTGAAACAAAAACTCCAGTCCGTCACGCCTTGGTCCGCCGGTCGAAAGATAATTCCGGGGCGGAAAAGGGATTATTTAAGCATGGCTAGGAATACTCGTAGAGCTAGAAGTTGGCTTAACCCATTTAGAACTGCACTCTACGAAAACGCACATCTAACTATAATTCCAAGTACTGTAGCGTGTCCCCGAAACGGGAGTGCAGTTATAAAACGGTTAAGGTCGCAATTTACCGGAATTGAGGCAGCGCAAACTCCCCCAGCTGGCCGGTGTTGGAGTGTTTCTTCCACACATCCTGCGGCCAAAAGGCGCGTCCGTCCACGTAGTCTTCCAGGTAATCCCGGATGATGTTCGTCTTCTGAAGGAACAGCCCCATGCTGCAGTGCGACGGCGTAAGTAATAACCGTGACACGAGAAAAACATGAGGCGCTGCATAGACTCTCTTTCTCATGTCAAACACTCTAATCAACAACGACGCATGCACTTCTCTTCCTTCGACTTACAAAAATAGGATCATGCGTAAGTGATGCGGGAGAAACACGGATATTAATGGGGAGCGCGGGAGCCTGTATTACGTCCACATTTTACTTTCAGATATCATTCATTTTCTCCTATCAATAGGACTGTGGTGCGAGAGCGGTAGCGCAACCGGCGTCAACGCCGCGACGGGTGCACGGTGGATCGTTATCGTTATATCTGGCGGTCGTAGTGCAAACTAAAGCAGAATTTATTATATGTCACCATTAGTACGATCGCGTGCCCTTGTTGTCAACACGTAAGAGGCTACGATAGCTCGTTCTCGTTTGAACGATGCCACAGATAGTACAGTCTGTCGGAATATGCATAAGATTGTAACGTCTTTGTCTACATTATTCCAAACTAGGAGGATTTACGATAATCTACGGCAATATTATCAAGAGCATTGGCCATGTCTGGAGGCCCCTGAAATATCAGCTTGCACCTGTTCGCAAGCTCGGGAGCAAGCAGTATTTCCGGGCCTTCGATGCCGGTTGAAGCAAAGAGGCGAGTCAGACCGTCCCCGACGAGCCCGGCGACAAAGTGGCAGTACTCGTTGTACTCTGAGGTGGTCACCGTGCCTTGCCCTAGGTCTTTCGATACGAACTCCGCCATCCCAGCTCCCATGCGCTTCGTGATGTCCGCGATCACCTTTCGTACATGGGTATTGTCGGCAATGGAAGTGTCCAAGAAGCACAGTCCCCAACAGCCAGCAAACCAGTCAGAGCCGTGCTCAACTGTTGTTTTTGGTATCATGTTAACATCTGAACATATTAACCTATCGCCACAATCTAGTCCGTGGTGATAGGACAGCCTCCAATATCTCGGGAGTCGAGGGCTGCGTACCTCTCAGGAAAAATACAACAAAACAAACATTACACTAAAATGAATCACATTGCACGCCTGAGAAAAGAAACAAAAGCGAACTCAGAAATCAACATACGTACTCGTACATATAATACGTATCAGACACATGCGTTGTACAGCTCGCACCATAAAAAGTACGGTATCCGGAGTGGATAGCCAACGAGCATCTCTAGATGGCGGGCGCCTCAAGCCTGCAGGCCATCGTTGAACACACCCCACTACCCTAGCCAACGAGCGGCCTTCTCAACAGCCGTGCCAACACGGAGGGAACACTGTGTTCAACTCGCACTCAATAAGGCGTATGCGCATTTTCTTACCTTACCACGGCTGTGAATAACTCCACCGGCAATCGAAAAGTCTAACTGTGTGCATGGCTCGCGTGCCTGTCTCAGTGAGGCAAAAGAACTACACCCGCAAAATCAAACCACAGTACTACCGATACTCCAGACCCTGTCGTTATCACAACATACCGTTATCACAACATAGCGCTGCCACAAGATCGAGGTGTCATTATGACAACATAGAACACCGACGGCTAACACTGCACGAAGAAAAAAATGAGTGATGCGCACACACCTGCCTACTACCCGCCGGCAGAGACTGGAACACGGCCGTCACCGACGAAAACCGCTCAAGGAGCTTACGCTCGTCCCCTTCTCCGACTCCTTCCAGTTTCCAGTCCTTGTCAACCAGAGCTGTCTCGTAGAATTCCTTGAGGATCTTGATCTTCACCTGGTGTGGAGAGTACACGATTCAACCCCAACGAAGATCGTTATTGAGTGTCGAAGGTGTACTAGATGGTTGTGAAACGGTTGTGTAGCGGTCTGGGAATACGTAGGGACAACAGACAAGTTCCTCCCGGGGGCATATTATATGCCTCGATAGGTGCCTCCAGTACACCCTGGTATATACTCTATATTGTGTGATAATTAATACACATGGCCGGGCCTTCGATGAGCGACATCGCGCAAAAAAAGGCCGAGGTGCATCCGGAGGGATGACACGATCGCTTGGGCCATTGCAAGCGCCGGCCATATCGATGACACGACCGCCAATGGTACCGCCACATTATGGCAACACGCAAGGCTCTTAGTGAGGCAACCTTCACTCTGTCGGAAATCAAAGGGAAAAACTGTTGAAAAAAAGTGGTGATAGTGACGAACGACTATAGCATCGGCCACACGAAGCAGTCCGGGTTGCCGGGGTAAGGGATATGTCCGGAGTGCAACAAAAGGAGCTGCACGGTACGCTCGGAGCATCATGGTAGTTGTACGGTTGTACGCTCTTCCTACAAGGTTAATAACACCTCACTTGCCATTTTTCAAAGTCCTTATACAGTAACTGGATCCAAAAGGGTTAGCTTTCAATAACAAACGAGGAATGTGAAATGACGAAATGACCTTGGATGCGGGCGGTGGACAAACCTGTATATCGTCAAAGGCCGTCATATCATCCTCCACCGTGTCCAGGCCTCGTAGAACCAGGTAAAACACAGCAATATCTACAGCGAGCACCTTCGGTAGCTGTTGAATCACCGCTGCGAAGGAACGGCTCACCTGGACCAACATCAACATTACGCGCAACGGTACGAGTGGCTTCAAGTTCAGCACGGCATGCGCCACGGTACGGCTTCACGTTTAGCATGGCATGCGTGGGCAAAGGCTAAGCGTGGCCAAAGAGACCCGAAAAAACACTATTGGAACCATATCATGGCTTGGCGACTAGATTTTGTGCGATGCCCCATTCATTGCACGTCTCATACCAGGTATACTTCGAGCTATCACAATAAAACGTGGTTTGTGAGAAAGTGTCTCTAAATGTGGATCCACCGCACAAATCGCTTCGGTACAGCACGGGAATAAAAAAAGCGAAGATGGACTCGAGCCATTCTCGTGCCAACGATTCTACTCTTGTTTACTTTGCTGTCGCGTAAGACGAAACTAAGTTAACAAGTCAGAAC
Source organism: Alaria marginata (assembly GCA_037833945.1). NCBI lineage: Eukaryota > Phaeophyceae > Laminariales > Alariaceae > Alaria > Alaria marginata. The sequence continues at coordinate 5,261 of JBBMKB010105428.1, forward strand.
AGCAGAATACATTTCCTTTGCTCAGGATACACACCACCATCGTATATTTCGAAGTATTACAATACACGACGTTTACTCCAATACACAATATTACATTACAACAGTGCCTCTTCGGGGGGAAGTGTGCTTACCTTGCAGAGCATGTCGTCGCAAAATGCGACATGGGGGTTTTGCCTGTCAACATTGCTCGACATAGCTCCCTTCGCCTTGAACAACAAAGCAGCGAAAATCTGGTTCGGATTCGAGTCGGATTCGAGACAGGGGCGGGCGGCCAAGGCGGCGTGTCAGACACTGATGGGAATATACAGCGACATAGTTTACAGTATAACTTACAGTAGAGCCCGCATCACATTTCACCGCAGAGACCAAGTGGCCGAACCTACGGTATGTATACGGATTGAGGCACCAATACACCGTTCGATTGAGTCAAATAGTAAAAGAGCAGCCCGGGAGAGCACACCTAACGTTTCCGATCGCGAACTGCAAACCCATCCAAGTCAGACCCGCACCCGACATCAAACACAATACCGCCTGCGACTTCCCAACACTAACAGATGCGGGCTGACCTCGTCCAAATGCGACAGTTGGGCGAGCTTTCCAGCCTTAATGACGGGCACCCGTCCGTAAGCTCCTTGTTTCTTGGACCTGTGAGTACGCATTTCACGATGACCCGGGGGAGTAGGTCCGCGTGAGAAGCAAACACAAAAGACAAGAACGTTTCAATAATAGGTCGGGAACGAGGCCGCCCTGACTTCTCAGCAAGGTGTACGAGTAGCCACCGGAAGCAATGCAACAGCTGTGCACAGCCGCCGCTATAGCCACGGGAGTTTGGCGCCAGCAACTATTGTTCTCGAACATCGGATTCCGCATCCCGCCGGAACTGTGCCAAGGATGTGAAGGATGTGAAGGATGTGGGACTTGAAACCGCAAACGCGCAGTTCGAAAATAAACTACACAAATCACACCATACTTTCAAAGGTCCGGAGTTTGCCAAAATATTGTTTGCAATATCCGATCCCCTCGGGACACATCGCAATTGTTCCCCTGCTTTACCGTCCGCAACACTTACTGCAAATAGTACCAAACACAATGGCACCCATCGCGATTCTCATACCTACAGTATACGCTGGACGGGTGTCTTTCCTGCACTGCAACCAATGTAGTTGTGTTTGTTTTTTTGTACGATATACAAAACAGGCCGATCTAGAGCAATCCAAACGCGCAATAAAATCTCGCCGACAAAAAACTACAGTAAACTGTCGAGACGCACTTGTCGATCGTTGCCGCCGCGGTGCCTTCCTCCAGCAAACCAGTCACGCCTGCACCTCCACGGTATTTCGACGGCGGGTCGAAGCGGTGAACGTTGACAGTGTCCATGTACTTGTCCGTGTTGATGGCATCGTCCAAGTTGAGCCACCACTCACGGGCGAACCGCTCCATGATGATGCGGAACCAGGGCGACCAAAGGTTGCCTGACAAAGTACACAGCAACCGGTAAAGTAAAGGGTGTGAGCCACCTATTAATAGTAGGTATTATAGTTGGGTGGCAGGGTAAGCCAACTAACTGACCTAGTCTTGACTAAACAAAACATAATGTTCAGCACAAACGCGCCAGTCACATACGAAGACACGAAATCCCGCAAATGACCGGGCGTAACTAAGTGGAATATTCAGCCAACTAAAACCTAGTCGGCGACTTTACGACATCCCACTCACAGCCCTAGCAGGTACAGCATCGCTAACGGCCTGGCCTGTGAAGACAAACTGGATGCGCACTGTCGGTTCTTAACTCCAGAGGTGCACGGCCGATTTACAATACTGCGCGCAAAACTTATTTCAACGATGACGGCAGCGATACGACACATTTCGGAAAAAAAAGCGGACATGGCCAGTTTACCCAGGTGGCGCCGTCACACCATGCACTACGCGGCATTTCCACATGACATAATATCTATAGGTAACATATGCACTTTTTTTTCTTGGCGTGCTGTTCTCCGGCGGCCGAGTTTTTTTCTCGAACTTTAGGCTGCGGGGCAAGCAAGTGGTCCGTCGGTACTTTACGACGCATGTCTGGATCCCGGCCGAGCTCCGTGGCGGTGCTCTGGGCATTCAACGTCGCTGAGCTGGCTCTTTTTTTCAAGGGGTTGCGTTCCGCCTCGCTGAGCCGAGTAGATGCATGGGAAACACCACATTTATTTTGTACTTTTAAATAGCCCACTCCCATCTCACATTTTTGTATTCGCTCTCCTCTCCCGCCCGCCGTACAACACCAGTCCAAATATTTTTACCCTCTCTTCTGTCTGCTATACAGTAGCAGCAGCAGCAGCAGCACTCTTTTGTGACAGCCACGGGCCGTGCTTTTGTGTGTGTACGTGTGTTCGCTTCTGTATGTGCGGGTGGAATGTGTGCTGTCATAAGCACGCAAGACGATCAAGAAGAGCTGCGGATTTTGCTTTGCAAAAACAGCCTCTCAGCCTCGCAGCCACAAAACCAGTATACAGCAGTACAGCAGCAGCGGTACAGCGGCAGTCGTGCTCCAAGCTCCCGCGTTATGCCAGTAGTCACGGTGTATGTGTGTGTGGCTGGTGCACAGCAGCAGGAGATCGAACCACGACAACATCAGCAACACGTCCAATGCAACAGTCTAACACACATCGTCGGATCTCATACCAGGTATACGAAGCATGCCACAGCAGCAAAACTGTAGCTCATATAAATACCTGTACATACCATTTGAACGCCTGTGTTCCCCCTTTTTGACTTTCGACGCCCCTGGGATATCAAGTCAACCCCATCCCGAAGGGGAACCTTGTAAGATGTACATATTCATATATGACCCCAAGCAATGCATTGAGCCACAAATTTCACTACCGCATCAAAATCAAACGCACCCTCATCCTGCATCATCTCGTCCATTTCCTCCAGAGTCACCCATTTCACTTCATCAACCTCCTCCGGATGAGGCTTCATCTTAAGAGAGCTGTCCGCCTGCAGGAACGTTAGTAGATCAACGCACGATAAGCCAAAATACAACAGTCCAGTTCTACGTAAGCACTGCCGTAAGTTGCGTTTTATCGTTTTGGTGTCTCGCTAGAAACGACTTCAACACTGGCGACACATGTACCGTATCCCGGGCTGTGGGCTACAGGTAGACGAACGCGGCGCAATCACAACCAGTGGTTGACGTCGCGGTTCGCATAAAAAAGGAACTCACAGCTATATGTCGCGGTTGTATCCTTATTAATCAATACGCTTGTATTTTATATATAAACACGCAAGGGGCAAAGAGGTGCTTGGTACCGAATATCTCGCGTCATTGTTCGGTCGGATGCATGCTATCCTATTATATCTACCATGATATATATGTACCTGGAACGCAACAGCTCACCTTGATAAACAGAATGTAGTCGATTTCGTGCTCACCCCAAGGGGAATTAGGACCATGGGTAACGGCATCAGCCGCGTAGTAGTGGATTCGCGTGAGAAACTTAAAAGCATCGACTGGCACATCTTCTGCCGCGATCCCCAGCTCGTGATCTAACTTGCGCACGGCAGCGTTCTTGACCCCTGGCACAGATCCATCCTTAACGTCGTCGGGTAGATCCACCTTTCACACACATTAAATGGATCGGTATCAGGTACCATGTATGATACAGCAGTAGGGTGGGTCGACATTCCTTTGTGAACACGACTTACCAGGTATCTGGTAAGTAATGTATCAGGTACTATTAATAGTTATTAATAGATACCGGGTAGCTATTACTAGCGTAGGGCCGCCCGGACTTCCTCGCCTTGCTGTATATTCATATGTGCCTCCCCCAATCCTGTTTTCTGTCTGTTTTTAGTGTCTGCTTTTCGTGTTTCCTTGTCTTCATTTCCTCTAACTTTTCGCTTGATTCGTACGCGCGCGTGTGCATGCATGGCTTTGGTTGTTTCGTTTCGTCGTTGCCCTGGTGGCGAGACTGCGTAATACCTTACGCATTCCCTTCCGTGTTCTCCTTTTTAATTGTTCACCGTATCCTCTTAGTATGCGGCCCCCGCGGTTTCTGTTGCAAGTCTTACAACGTACTGTGTGTACTGCTCACCTCACGGGGCTCGTAGCCGTAGAGGGGATGGGAGCAGCAGGTGTTAGTCCAAACGTTCGGAAACGTAATCTTGCTAGCGGCACGCTGCACGGAGCACAGACAGCAAACAGAGAAATAAAAGCGTGCGCAATGAACTGTGAGGGTGGTCGATCGATGGGCAAAATGACAAAATAACAAACGCACAGGGCACAAGACTTGACAACAATAACCAGCCACTCTGGTCAGGGCTCAGGAAACATGGGGTTTGGCGGCACGTCGCCAAAAAACGAGGCAACGGTCACGGACGGCCCGCGTTTTCCACACTAAAACCTAACACTCTAGGCGAAAATGTAGGGACCGTTCGGTATTGATATAAATATCCAAGAGGAGATAGTAGTTACTACTATAATATGAATACTTGTATTAGTAAAGCGTCGGTCACGTTATTTGTGAACAGAAATGCCGTCGTTCGAACCCCTAAATTATAAACTGCCGTCAGCCGTCACTCTCAGCTCTATGACACGAAGTATGATACATATATATACCAATCATCCCTTTAGACCTAGCACCTGTTCGTGCAGGATTCCTGTTCATTTGTACAATCTAAAATAAATACTAAACCCCCTCGCCCCCTTCCCGACGTTACGACTATATATTAAGAAAAGTTACGACCATATATATATCGTGATCCACAGCCGTCAGATTTTGTCCCCCTCAAAACGGGTTTTATAGTTTCCGCGCACAG
>JBBMKB010105439.1:0-10069 GCA_037833945.1 Alaria marginata
AGTTCTAACTCGAAGTGGTTAACGAGATTCGACTTTAGGAAGGATTCCCCGTTTTATGGCTGGCCCAGCCTGTATTGGTTCAGCATTAACACCAGCTGATTATAACCAAGAACTAAGAGCCAGCCATTTTGCTGTGTGTGGTTCAAGAGCGACTTGCTCGGACATGGTCTTGTTGTGTGTTTCGCCGTGGGGGGTGGGGGTCTTCGTTCCATTGTACTGGTATCTTGGAAAAGTCGTCGCACACAAGCAGTACGTACGCAAAAAAAGCAGCCATTTTACTCTTTCAAAAAAGCACTCTCACCTCTACAGCACTGCTCTGTACCTACTGATTTTACTGATGTTTTACTGATGATGCTGTCCGTATTCCAAATCCAACGGTTATGATCGATAGTTTAGAACCGCGACGACGTTTTTGGAGACAAACAACTTGAACAGACTCGTGGGTCAAGCCGAACTTCAATCTGAACGCTGATCCACATTACAGGCATGATCCGAGAGCTTCCTGTCGGTTGGGTGTATACCCAGCGAACAGCGCAGCAGTACCAGTACCCATGTGTTCGTTGCGAGGGCTGTGGGTGGACGTGGTCTGCTATTTTGTTTTCATGTTCCAATATTCTCCATCCAGTATACGGTAGGCGCAAGCGATGCGGTGGAACGCACGCATAAGAAAACCTCCGCATCGACTCAGCAACAGTAGCATGTTTACGCTGACAGGGACACCTTCTACAGGTATATATTACATTGCCCGTATACAGTCAGCATATTGCCAGCATACTGCCAGCATGCTGACTGCTAAATACCAGGTATACTATTAGTACGTACGAGTACGCACACACGTTACTCCTCACACTGACTGCTGCTGCTGCTGCTGCTGCTGCGTACTGCGGTGCTACCTGTAGCATCCGTTCCCTGTACGAACGTTCATATAAAAACTCCACATTTTTTCTTGGCGCAAAAAACAAAAAACGGTGCCTTGTTCCGCAATATTCTCCGCTCTCTCCGACTGCCAAAAATACTCCGAGCCCGGCACACGCTCTAGGCCTTCCCCATGAGTCACCGCGAGGGTCCGAGATATGCAGATGCGGACGCGGCACGTTGTCGTAGTGGGTCGTTGCATTGCGAACATGCTGCTGTTGCTGCGTGCATCTTCAGCAATAATTAAGAGCACACGCAGGGGAGTGTCGTTGAATTTACAAATTGACGAGTAAATAAGAAAGTCTCAAAACCAACAAAAAACAAGCACCGCACCTTCCAAGAGTCTTCCGGGTGAACTGGTGCAGCTCCTCCCGCTTGGAGCCTCCCTGGTGGCCCTTGACAGGCTTGAAGGTCTTCTTGGAGTTTACCCCGAAGCTAAACCGAGAAAACATGGCTGCTTGCTTGATATGCTGGTGATACCACGTTCCGTTTGCCGCTGTGTTTGCTGTTGTCTCGAGGAGGCAACCGTCGAAAAAAAACGCTGATTGCGAGTGACGACAATTGTCGTATGTTCCAGAGCTTGCGGAATGCGTACGTACAAAGAGCAGGGATTTAGAACTACCTCTTCGTCGACAACGTTGACAACCTTCTGCTCTCTAGTTATTCGGACGCCCTCGGGAGCAAGCGCGCGTGCTCTATATAGAGTGGAAGCGACCGAGATTGTAAGAGACGACAAGAGGGATTTCGTACTCGATTATCGCTTTTGATGTAGCCTTGGTGGGCAGGGGTTTCCGGAAAGAAGGCGTTCTCACTGTACTGTCGCATGTCCCCTGTTTTCAAACCACCAGCCAGAAGAACACGAGCAAGCAAACACACAAGCAGAGTTTCAGAAGCGTTGTGTCTGCCCTCGGTCTCGTCGAAGTTGCACCCTTCTACCAGAAAGATCCGGGTTCGCGTGAAGGCACAACCAAGGGTTTGTAGCCCCCCTGGAGGAGAAAACCAGAGCGACCGATGGAGATAGAACAACATGAAAAAAAAAGCGCGAACGACGAAGAACATTTTCTTACTGGTCTCGTGGTAAACCAGTTGATGTTCCTTTCAGTGAAGAGGTGCACGTTGTAGATCCAAGTTCGATCTCGATCGGGCCAGGATCGTCGAGAAACCGTCGAGAAATCGGACGATGTAAGACCTTCCAGTACGAAGCGAGGCCCGGTTTGTGACTTTCACCGCAAATACCACATGGCGAGCCTTGTACCAGCAAAGAAAGGTCTCGCCTCTACTGCCACTGCAACGCGTCTCGGGGCCAGTGGTGACGAAGAATGAAAAATGAATGGCCGAATGAGGCCGGCCGTACGCGAGGAGCGCGGGAAAAACCTCCTTTCGACCTCGAGTAATCGCGGTGAGCCGCGCCGGCACAGTTGGCGGTAGGGGCGTTAGGGGCGGTTGGTCTAGCAAAAACGTTGTGTCGCCCTGCCGGGCCACCAGCATTATCAACGAACGATGGAAACCTTGTTGCCTGCAGAAGCTCGCCTGAAGTGCCCATTTTTTTACCGAGTGCGCTCCCGCGACGGCTGCGTTGTCCGGCCGAGTGCAGTGATGGGTTTCGTACACGAAGGGGGGGGGGGTGACACCACGACGACCGTGAGGTAGACTAGTAGGCGACCCGTGATCTGTTGGCCTGCCGGACCAATTGTCAGCGAACGAAGGAAACCTGTTGCCTGAAGTACTCGTCACCTTGAACTAAACCGATTGCACCCCCTCTGTAGACGGCTTGGCTGCATTGTGTGGTCGCGGTCCACTGGTGATCGGTTTCATGCATTGCGGAGGTGATATATACCACCACGACCGTGGGGTTTGGTAGTTGGCGACCCATGATCTGTTGGCCTGCCGGACCAAGTATCAGCGAACGGAGGAAACCTGTTTGTTGCCTTGGAGTGCTCGTCGTTGAATGAAACCGACTTTACCCCCCCCTCGACGGCTGTGTTGTCCGGCCCATTAGTGGTGGGTTTCACACGTTACGGAAGGGATACCACCACGACCACGAGGTAGACTACTACTACTGCTGTAGTAGGCGACCGGTAATACGTTGACCTGCCGGGCCAAATATCAACCAACAAAGGAAACCTGTTGCCTGAAGTACTCATCATTGAGTTCAACCGAGTGCGCTCCCCCCTCGGTGGCTGCGTTGTCCGGTCCACTGGTGATGGGTTTCATCCGTTACGAAGGGGCTACCACCACGACCGCGAGGTTGAGTAGTAGGCGACCGGTAATCTCTTGGCCTGCCGGACCAAGTATCAGCGAACGAAGGAACCCTGTTTGTTGTCTCCAAGTGCTCATTGTTATTGAACCGGGTGTTACCTCCGCGACACGGCTACGTTGTCCGGCCCGTTAGTGGTGGGTTTTGTACACGACGGAGGTTCAGTAGTATTACCACCACGACCACGAGGTAGACTAGTAGGCGACCCGTGATCTGTCCCAACCTCAAAGCATTCGAGCGACGGTGAGATGTCTTCAAGGGTTACGTAGGCAGGGTGGCGATCTTCTGTTTTACCGAATGGGTTGAGGATGCGTATACTTTGCGAGGTCTGCCGGTACATGCAACCTACCCGAGGATTAAAGGCTTGTCGTCCGTGCCGTCGAAGTTCCGGCAGGGATTGAATCGATTGCCACAGACAAGATAGCTTGGGCTCTTTCCAGGCATGCCGGGAGGAAGGCCGCGGAGGAGTAACTCGTGGCGTAGAAGACGACGGCCACCAGCGGCGTCGGAGGCCAGCGCTGGGTCCACCGCGAGAACCTTTTGAAAGGGTCAACCCAGTTGAGGACTAGCGTGTTGCCTTAAGCACAGCACTACTAATAGTGCGTGGGTATCCTCAAGGCCACCGCGGTGCCCTTTCTTATACGTGCCCCCGGCAGCACGTCGACAGTTTTCCGTGGGGGCGTCGATAACTCGAAAGGACGTTGACAAATTTTCAGCGGGGGCGTCGATGGCTCGAAAGGCGCAACCTCGTCGTCCAACTTGTAACCGGGAGACGAATCGGGGATAATCTCTCGGAGGCGACCGCGGGGGCGGGGGCACCGGCCGCTGGGAAGAAATGGTGGCTTCGTTACCACCTCAACGAGTTATTGTGTCAACGGATTTGTTGATCCACTCCAATCCACCAGCGACGAAACGTCAGGACTGACGCAGGGCAGGGCGACCATGATGTGCGAGTTGCGACGCTTCGACTAGGGGGCGATGATGCGATGCTCGCAGACGATGCGATTTGAGCACTGTCGGCGGGCGGTTGCAATACGAGGTTTCGGTAAGCCATTATTTGGGTTGCGCCCCAAGCCCTGATGCCCTTGGGGTGGCTAAAGACCTTGAGGGGAAGGCGAGCAAGGTAGTCCATATGTATTTCGCCAGGGACTGGCTCTATGGAAGTGTTAAGCGAATTTTCTCTTGGCAACCTCAACGTGGGGAAGTTACACATCCCAGCCGATATTGATTTTTGTGTTGCGGCAGTTGATCACCTTCATTAGCATTTAACGCCAGCCATCGTTTGATTGGCGCGCTTGACGTCGCCGTTGGCGCTGGAGCAGTACGATCTAGCGGCGATCTTGTTGATACCGTGGAGCTCGTAGATCGCACGGCAGGAACCCTGGACAATAACAGCAGCATATTATGAGAAAGGGTCGTAACCGGACAGTCCCCGAGTAAAAATGTCGGGAGACGGTAGTTTAGGCCTGCGACGGCCGGCCGCCTAGACGTACTATGCCAGTTTTAGTGTAGAAAGACTAAAGGTGTGACTGACGGCGTCCAAAACGGCCGTCTCCTGGCAGCTTTGCTCCGGAGAGGGATGTAGCGGTCGATGAGGGTGTAGACGGCACCAGTGGCGTAAACAGCACCAGGTATGTTTTTAAGCGCGACGGAGATGTCGGCGCGGTGACTGAAACGGTCGGTGAAGAGGACGATTGTGACGTCGGTGGGGCATCCTGACCCCAAGACTAAACGGTTGGGGAGGTGGTACCCCACCCCTGTTTTCGTTTCGAGCAGCGCAACAAAATGTTCGATGGCGGCGTATTTTCGCGAAACGATTAATTCGCAGAAGCGAACCAATCAAAAGTATTACCTTTCGTGAGAGTGGCCCTCAGCTGTTCAAAAAGGGACTCTAAGAGTGTTCCCCCTGCCGCAGCTTTGGTCTCCTGTGGGACATCCTCGCGGCTTTACTATTACGGGGAACCGTAGTTAATAGGACCTACGGTAAACTCAAAAACCTATATATTTATCTATTTTTACTACCAATATTTGGTCTTGTTTACTATGGTCCCTCGGAATACTGGCATGTGCTTCATCGCGTGCCCCACACGGCGTACCAGGCACACGTTACCGCGCGGTGCAAAGGGTAGAGGTCTAAAAGCAGGCGGGTGCTGACGACATCACCGGGGCCGTCACCGGGGCCGTTTGTGGTATTACGGGGGACCATAGTAAACAGGACCTGCGGTTCACACAAAAGCCCATATATTTACCTATTTTAACTAATAGTATTTGGTCCTATTTACTATGGTCCCCCGTAGAAGCGGGCAATGGCAATAACCTTTTCCCTGTAGGCCGGTGAAATCATTTTAGTGAGACTTCTTGAGCGTTTGGCAAAATCAAAGCAGTGGTGGTGCTACCCAACAGGCGGAAAAATCCGCGCCGATATACCAGAAATAACGCACGATCACAAAAAAGCGGCATTTGGCAGTTCGAAAACCGGTGACCGGACACGTGCGCAGAACCCACGGGTGAATCATTAGAATGTAAACCCGCGGGGGTAACTCGGTCGGCGCTGATTGTTTGCGACGACGAAGCTTGTTACCATCGCAGGGGATCGAGATCGTAGGTAGCCATGGATCAGGACAACAGCATCGTCGTCGGTGGTGTGAAGTCGACCGCGCGGCAGCCGCACTCTCCCCAGGGGGGGCGTCTCTTGTCCGCCTCGCGCCCATCTCCCCTGAAGCAACGAAAACCCCCTTATTATGAGGTCGCAGAGGCCCAGCGGTTTTCCTAGCGACCGCAGCAGCGGCAGCAGCAGCAGCAGTAGCAGCAGCGGAGCCTTCAGCCCCGGGGGGGGTCTCAAATAGTCAAAATATAAATGTCAAGAGAGGAGAGGGGAGGTTCAGGTAGTTGGTTGGACTACAAGTTGATTTTCTGGACAACGAGCAGCATGCAACCGCCGATCGATCGATGTATCTATGGACAGATCTCGACGAGATCTTCCGAAAGCGACCGCTTTGGTTGCGTGTGCCCTCCTCATGTTGGAGAACATGGGCTCGGTAATCCATCTCAGGGGGTGCGTTTTCAGGCGTGTTATTATGGAGAACATGAGCTCGGAAATGCATGACAGGGGTTGTGTTGTCGTGCGTGTTATACGGTAGGATGCTAGGTCCGGAGAGGTTGGGGGTCGGTTGCAGGCACCGGAAGGCGGCAGAGATATTCGGCGTTCCCGCTGACAGCGTGTACAGGGCACCTACAGTAATATGAAACAGAAAAGCTGGCTCAGGATAGATTTCTTATTTGAGAAAGGGCGTGTTCTACACTAAATTCGGTATAATGGCTTCCGAATTTCTTGTTTTCCTAATAATGTTAGCCTGGCTTTCTTATTACCCTGGTTCTTACTATTTGTAGGCGTCCTATACTGCTGTATACGATATATTAATATGTGCGAAGTATGGCAGAATGATGGGGTATGACAGGCCTATGGTCTAGGAGCGTTTCCCGGGGATGAACCCGATGTCCCCTGACGACCACAGATCACAGATAGCAGTTGAGACGTTTAACGTATCGTCGGCGACGCGTTCTACGATGGAGGTAGCATTTTTTTGGCGTTTTTATTTTCTGGATGACGGGGGCTCCTTAACCCAAAATCACTTACTAATAGTATAGGAATGTCGTTCTATTTTTGCAGTATGTTTTTTTGTATAGATGGGGCACGGGTTTGCTCGTCGGATTGAACTTTCAGTTTGCTCAAAATCAGTTTTTCGGTGAGGGTATAGAGTTCCTCAAGTGAGGAGGTTCAGAAAAAAAAATGGCGAACCTCTATCGTAGAATGTGTCCGGCCTCGAGCTCGAAGGGGGTCCAGGCACAGAACGAACACCACCACCACCCCAAGGTAGTCGTGGGTTGCGCAGACGAACAGACATGGGGCTTCCAAGCCGTCAAGCTAACAGTGTGGGGGGGGTGTTCCGGAGGCTGTTCTAAGTCGAGGGTTTGGTGCGACTGGTGGACACGGTGGGGCGAACGTGGCGGTCATTTTGCGGTGGCGCTGAAGCCGCCGAGCCCGGGACCGAAATGAAAACGTACGGCATCAGGTATATATAGAAGATGTGCATGCGGAAGGGACGGGAGCTGGGTCTTCCTGTGAAAGTCAGAACGTACGGACCGCCTTCGGCCATTAGATCGTGCCCCCAAAGTTCCGTTGTGACCTCCGTTGGTAGAGGCCCTTACGCCTTACGTGGCGGCAGTTCTGAGCCTTTCGTACTACTATTATTACTATATAGTATAATTAAAAGGCGTACAGCCTACTACGTAGGCGGACAGATACCACAGGCATTATTTACCGAACAGGGCTGTGAATCGGAGCGGAAGTTCGATTGAGCCGTAATCGATTTCGGCGAAGCCGTATGATTTGTTCATTTATTTTTGATAAATCGGCTCACTTGGAATTTTGAGTGAAATCGAACAAGCGAAGCGAACCGGGCGCCAGCCCCAATCACCACCTCTCCCCCCCTCCAGCCGGTGTGGATGGCAATATAGCCGGTGAAAGACGTTATGAAAAAATATCTGCAAGACAATCGTGCCCCTTTCGCGATTCCGATGTCGGTTGAATTGCACACTTGCACCGGATGAATCGACTGCGATTCACAGCCGCTCTATTATTCAGCGAGCTTTTATTTTGAGAGCAAGTTTTAAGCTAAGAAGAAACTTTGAACCTGGGTGCGTAGTCCATAGTATCAGGCCCTATTGTTTTGGGAGTCTGTTTTCAACTAAGGGACAAAAGAGAACCTGGGTGCGTAGCCTGTAGTATCAGTGCGGGACTGTGATGGTTGTGGAGTGGTAGGGAACAAGGATTTGATGGGGAGGGGGACTATGGTCATGACTACGCAGGCGAGATTTAATACAGCGACTACGGGGGCGTTTAGGAGAAATCCTCGGGTTTCGCGCCTTAGGTTTCGGGGTAGGGTTAGGGTTAAAGAGTTATATCCCGATCTCGAGGTCTGTGAGGGCTGCAGCGATGGTCTCGAGGGCTGTTAGGCTCCAGCGACGGATTATAATTGGCCAAGGCGTTATGGGCACCACGAGGCACATGCTACGGTAGAGGTGCACCATTAGTATTTGCCTTCTAAGGCTCCTGACATGAGGAGGTCTTGTCCCCACCCAAAAACCGATTTCGAGGAAATTGAAAGTGCAACCCGATGGACTATCTCATGGCCTATCTCATGGCCTAGGTATACAAATAGTTCGTATTGCGAAAATAAAGTGACATTCCGACGATTTTGTGTTAAGGATCACCGTTTTTCAGAAATAAAATAGCCAAAAAGTTCTACCTCCATCGTAGAACGCGTCGACCGTATTAAAAGAACGGATAGGAGCATGGGAAAAGCTAGCGATAACAAGATGGTGGAAGAGGAACAACAATACTAAAGGGATATACGGGGGTTGTAAATAACGGTTTGGGATGACAACGTATTGGTACGGCCCAATGGTCTACGCGATGAAGCTGAAACTGCGTTTTTGTGTAGAAGACCTGGACCTGCCTGAACAAATAAAGAGGTATGCCAACAGTCGGGTGGATAAAAATTGAAGTTTTCATGAAACTGCCCGTGCGCCAACACAGACAAGAGACTAACCCATATAGTGGCTGAACGCGATTCGTAGCAGGATTCACGTAATGTGTGAGAGAATAAGAGACGCAAAATTGACGTGTGACATGGTGAAGACAGGTATATTAGAGCGTAGAGAGAACATTATAGCAATCTTAGGAGATAGGTGGTGGTCACAGACGGCCAAACAAACAGGAAGGACATAAGACGTGCAAACATTATTTAGGTAACATATCGAAGAAACGCACTGAGCGCCCAAATGGTCGAGATGCCTCTAATAGTAGGAGGAACGGTGTTCCGTCTCGAGAGGCATGTGTAGTCAATGGTCAGATAAAAAGGCAAGCAACGAATGAGTACGCCTCCCCTCCCTCCCCTATCGTGGGCTTGATCAGTTCACACTGCGTGTGCCTGTTGCTTGCCGTTGACAGAACGGAACGGCTCATCGCGAAGCGCTCTACGCGACGGCGACGGGAGGGGATGGGTCCGTGGTCATGGTGGGCGCCGAAACGTTTGACGCATCTGGGGACCGTTTTGCTGCGGTGAAGCTCGACGCGGATGGGGAGTTTTTGTGGGAGTGGAAGGTGATGAACGGTCTTTGAGTGTCTCTGGCTCACTCACACATGAGGGTGTTGCTGTTGAAGGACGGCGGCTTGAGTTGCGCGAGCATACGAAAAGACGCGTACGATTGACTCACTTGGTATACCAGCATTATCTCATGCCCGAGCACCTCTATCCGTCCTTGTTCTTGGTTGCAGCCGCGGATTGGAAAAACCCGCCTCATCTGTGCACTTACCCTAACCCAGACCGACGGGCTTCCGCCACACGCCGACGAACTTGATGATATTCGTCGCCAGCGCACATGTTTGTCGTTTCCCTACCAGGCGTACGTAATCACCCGCGTGGGGGGCGCCAGCTAAAGAGGCATTTCGTCACTGGTATCACTTGATAGTGTCCAGCGCAGCCGTGGAGGTTATTCATTACACCAAACGTGTGATTGACGCACTTTTCCAGCCGCACTAAAAACACACACACACAGCCTCCCACAAGCGACAACCAACGATGCGTAGCGGACACCTTTGACACCAGGATGAATCCCGCACTACAGCTATAGCTTACGCTGTCGCGTCGACAGAGGATGGCGGGGTGATATGGGCGGGATCGGCGCACGGCGAGTGGGGTGAAGTTTTTGCTGGCTCCTATGACTTTTTGGCGGCCACGCTGGACGTGGATGGGACGCTCGGGTGGACGTGGCAGGTAACCCGTCTTGTACCTCGCCACTCCTACCATCATTGACCTCCCGCTCGCTTTCACC
>JBBMKB010105450.1:0-10068 GCA_037833945.1 Alaria marginata
TTACTGCATTGTCGCAGGTGTTTGTGTTACCTCTGGTGTTGCCGCTAAGGTGATGCGCGGCTCTCATATTCGTCAACGGTAACCGTAACGGTAACTTTGACGGGTAACCTTGACGTCTACATAAAGCAACGGGTAACATTGGCGTCAACAGTAACGGTAACCTTGATACGTAGTCTACATGCTGCAGTAGCAGGAGAGCTTACCAGTTGTTCGAGAAAACAGTTAAGGCACACTGTGTACGAGACGAAGGGGGTTAACCCTACATTGGTTGATTGCGTTTAATTGGGTTACGGTTAGGGTATATATGATGCAAAATAGTATATCAACCATTTTCTTGAATAAGTGGTAAGGTACCGTAACGTCAATCTTGATGTCGGCAGTGTCGGTAGCCTTGGCGTCAACAATAACGGTAACTTTCAAGTCAACGATAAGATACCGGTACCGGACACACGCTATATACGGTGCTGTAATCAGTACAATAACCCCGTTTTTTTTCTGGGGGTCCTCACCCCAAAAAAAACTGATTTTGAGCAGACTGAAAAGGGCATTCCGAAGGATAAACCCGTGGCCCAGGTACTCAAAGCACTCATTTTGAAAAACAAGAATGACATCCCGACGATAAAGAATTTGGCCAAAAAATGCTATACTAATATTACGGGGGACCATAGTAAATAGGACCCACGGTATACACAAAAAGCTATATATTTCTCTATTTTGACTAACAAGATTTGGTCCTGTTTACTATGGTCCCGCGTAAAATAGTAGTACTACTACCTCTAGCATAGCACGCGTCTTTGCCAACCTTGGCGTCAACAGTAACAGTACCGGTAACAGCAGCAAGCAACAGTAACGGTAACAGCGGCAGTAACCGTAACGGTATCAGTAACCGTAAAGTAACCGTAACGGTATCAGTAACGCGAGAAATGGTCCCGCGTAAAATAGTAGTACTACTACCTCTAGCATAGCACGCGTCTTTGCCGACCTTGGCGTCAACAGTAACAGTACCGGTAACAGCAGCAAGCAACAGTAACGGTAACAGCAGCAGTAACAGTAACGGTAACAGCGGCAGTAACCGTAACGGTATCAGTAACCGTAAAGTAACCGTAACGGTATCAGTAACGCGAGAAATGGTCCCGCGTAAAATAGTAGTACTACTACCTCTAGCGTAGCACGCGTCTTTGCCAACCTTGGCGTCAACAGTAACAGTACCGGTAACAGCAGCAAGTAACAGTACCGGTAACAGCAGCAAGCAACAGTAACGGTAACAGCAGCAGTAACCGTAACGGTATCAGTAACCGTAAAGTAACCGTAACGGTATCAGTAACGCGAGAAACGACAACAGAATGGAAGCACATGCGCGTCGTGCCAGACAGAGTGGGGGGGAATCCTTGTGTCAATACCTTTTTTCTTCTTCGTCGTGTTTTTGTTCCTTAATCGTGTGGAAATTCGGCCGTGACTCAGGCTGCCAACACCATGGACATCGATAATGGCGACACCGGCGGAGGATTAAGCGTAGGCGAAGGTGGCCGGGTCGGGCAGGTTGATGGTGAAGGCCGGGGCCAACGGGCCCAGGCCCCGGACCAGCTATCCGGAAAAGAAGTTGACCTTTTCTACCGATACCCCGCCGGTCATATCAACGGTATTACCGGCAACGATGGCGACCACCGCGCGGGCAAGGGGTTTGGAGGAGGCGGGAGAAGCAGGACTGGGGGAGCGGGGATGGGGATGGGGCAGCGTCCCCGGGTGCACGGCGAGGACGTGCTGGCGCCCGACCGCACTTCGTACGTCTTCTGCCCGGAGGCCCACGGCATGATGAGGTGGGCCGTGCGTTTCGTGCTCGTTGGGCATGCCTTTTGCACCTGTTGTTGTACGTATAATTTCATATAATATGAATACCTGGTAAATAGTTGTTTTTTGTGTGCATGTGTATAATTTCCTTTTTTTGCGTTTTGTGTTTTTTATTTTTTGTTTTATTTTTGGGCTTTCATGACAGCTGTCCATCAAGGGGCAAGACTACCGTTTGCCGGCATCTTTGCTCTCAACATGCATTATTAAAATCGAAATCGTGTCTTCTGTGGTGTTGTTGTGCTGTCTTGCTTTTCAGCGGAGGGATGATCCAGCGAGCCAATCAGGCCATGTACGACCACCACCACCCGGGGGCTCGGCCGTTTGCCCCTGCTGGTGCCAGCGGCGCCCTGACCAGGAGCCTCAGCCTTGGTCTTGGGCTTGGGCGTGGTGTTGGAGAGGAAAGGAATGACTTCGAAGGAGGAAGCGAGGTAAGTTGATGCGCTCACTCTTTTGGTTGGTTGGTTTGTGGTGGTGCTGCTGCTGTCGCTGTCGCTGTTGGTGGTGCTGCTGCTGTTGCTGTTGCTGTTGGTGTTGGTGGTGGTGGTGGTGGTTCTAAGCCTGTTCGTATTGATTTCGTGTGACGGCGGGGTTGGTGAGGGAAGGGGGGGCGAAGGAACTTGGTGGGTAGTTAAAAAAAAAATGTAGTGGTGGTGTTGGTGGCGTTGATGTTGGTGTTGGGTGTTGCCATTGTTGAAAGAGGCAGGCGGTGTTTTGCCCTCCGATGGGAACCCGGAAGCGATACGCGCCACGTCCTCTAAATAGGAAATGTCTATGAAAAGTCCGTATGATAATCGAACAATTCCGAATTCACAAACTAACAAAATGACCTCCTTTTTTATTTACATGTCAACTGAACAGGTGCAGGTCAACGTCGTCGACTCCCACGGCGCCCGGCAGCCGCACCAGCAGAACCAGCATCAGCTGCGGCTCCCCCCGTTCGTCGGTGATGGCGATGTCCATGGCGATGACGATATCGTCGGCGAAGATATCGTGACGTCTTCTCTGGCTGTGGTCAGCAGCAGCAGCAGCGGTGGTGGGTTTGACATCAGCGGCAGAGTCGACGGCAACAGCAACAGCGGCATCTTTTTCGACTCGTCCGATGCCGGTGGTGGGCGCGGGGGCAGAGGGGGAGGGGAAGGGGGTAGGGGCGAGGGCATCCCTCGCAGGAGGAGGGGGCCGGCGCCCCTTCACATCGGAGGAGAGGAGTCGCTGGATGGCATCATCGGCGAGGAAGGAGGCGCCGCCAACGGTAATTACCTTTTTTTTATATATGTTGTTCGTATACACGTGTTTTCTGTCTTGTCTGCCTTTGTATTATAGTTTTATTTTCTTGTTTTGTATGTTATTTGTTGGTATGGTATTGATATAAACGTCGCTCGTTTACTTGTCCAACCACCCTTCACCCTGAACCGAGCGTTGTTGAACTGCAGCATTACTGCCGCTGTGTCCCGCCCGTTCTAGAGGAACCAACTCCTTCCGCCAAACCTCATACGAGCCGTGCTCTATCTACCGCAGGGTTCGAACGTTCCGCGCGGTGTTCCGGTGTTGCCAACCAATCAACTGCCCTGCATACAATGTAGCTATCGCCCCATCTATATTAGTACTATCGGCCTAATACTGCCAATATCCCCACCCCTGCCCCAAAGCATCAACACTGTCTACCGTCACCACTCACAGCCTTCCCCCCCGACCCCTCGTTACCCGTTTTCCTTCTCTCTCAGCGGGAGCCGAAGGTTTCCACTCTGGCATGCGGCGTTCCGATGATGCCGAGTACATGACCATGCTGGTCCCGCCCGGCGCCCTCGACTGGGGACCCAGCTCCATCGCGGTCCAATCCGCGCTGAACGCCACCAGTGGTGCCACCGCTGGTGGCGGCGAAGGGGAAGGGGGCGCTTGGATTGAGATCGATTGTCGGGTTCTCGACGTCCGGCTCGTGCAGGATGTATCGTTCGCGACCTAACCCGTTTGGGACTGCCCGCACTGTCCGGACCCCAACCTACTTGGAACTAGTGTAGGCTCATTTTCCCATTAGTAAAAGGGTTTCTGCTGTAGGTACCCCGGTTGAAGAGCAAGCACCCAGTGACAAGCCGAAACACACGCTCTTAACTAGGCATTGCTCTTATATCTAGTGGGAAATATATCGCGTTTAGTGCAGGCGGGAGGGACATCATGCCGACTAGTAGACCGCTTTTAAGTCCCGAACAGCCTGCAGGCGGGACATTCATGCCGACTAGACCGCTTTTAAGTCCCGAACGTTTTTTTTTCCTGGGCGCTCTTAAATCGGGGTTTCCACGCTGTAAACCCTTTTCTTTTTTGGGGCCCATGTATAGGCGGTAAAGTAAAATGATTGGGGGAGTGCTGTTTCACCACAGTGTGGGCGTGCAGCATACGGGTAGTTCGTGCTGCGGGCGGGTCGGACAAGTCTTTGTATTGGAGTCCGACAAGAAAATCGTCATCCCGTGACCTGGCAGCCCGGGTTTTTTGTTTGTGTGCGGCCGATGCTGTAGTAGTCGTCTTGTCTTGTTTTTATTTTGCCGTTTCTTCCTTCTGAACTCCCAAAAAATTGAATAAAAGAGGAAGAGAAGAGAATGGCCAGCTCTCTCAAGCCACGATAGATGTCACCGCGACATACCTCCGCTAGCGGAGGGGGAAGGGAGGTGGGTGGAGGGGAAGGGGGGGGGTGATGAAAGGTGAAGCAGGCGCTGGGCAAGGGGAAGGGGCGGGGGACGCTCGGGTTTGAACGGCTGTGGAAGTTCTAGTCGTTCGGATCATGCAGGATGTATCTGTACTTCGCGGCTTGAAGGGAAAGGGAGAGAACATGTCGTAAACTTTTGATGAAGATTATATCCTTTTTGGCTGGAAGAAGTGAAAAGAAAGTAGATATTTGGGGGAAGGGTATAGAGAGAGAACAAACGTAATTTTTAAAGGGGTCGGCACGAAGATGTTGCTGGTCGTTGGTAATTTGTAATTTACAGTAGTGGCGGCTGCCGCCGCTATATGGGGTGGTGTGGGGACGGCGCTCCCCACTCCCCTTTCCCCCCCTCTCCCCCCCGCGCTTGTGCAAAAAGTAAATATGGAAAACGAAACGAGACATACACCCCCACCCCCGCCCTTATCCCCCCCCTGATTCGTGGCTTCGGTATGGATGGAGGTTGTCTGGTTGGCGGATGACGAATCGGGTGGGTGGGTGGGTGGGTTCGCCGTTTCCCTGTAGGTGCGTGCGCGCGTGGTCTCAGGGGCGGTGTTCGTGCAGGGGGGGGCTCTGTTTGGTTTGGTCTGTTTTGGTTGCTGTTTGTTTGGTGTTTATCTTGTTGTTTGATTGTGATGACTGGTTCTGGGGTTGGGTTTTGGTATTGCTGGAGTTGACGGTTTTCTTTTTTTCTGCTTACATATTTTGACAATAACCTTGGCAAAATGTATCATCTCTTGGGTGGTAGGTAGCCTCTCCAGTACGTACACAAAACTGATGGAACCTGAGACGGAATTCGAGACGGGAACGAAAATCGAAACCGTTTCAAACCGAAACGGAAACCGAACGGAAACCGAACGGAAACCGAACGGAAACCGAACGGAAACTGAACGGAAACTGAAACCGGAACGGAGACCGGAATTGAGGAGGAAATCGAGGGGGAATTCGAGGAGAAATCCGATACGGAAACCGACATCTCGGATCATGCATCGCGAAAAAGCGTATTGGTTGTGTTCGTCGCAAGTCGAGAACAAGCGTCTTCGTTTGGGCCTAAACAACTTGCATCGACGGTGTGTACGGGTGGTGTTTATTGTGTTGCTTTTTTTAGCAAGAAGTTGAATTTGTTTCGACTAAGGCAGCGAAAACGGCCAAGCTGTTATTCTTACACGCTAGCGTGTTCGGCTGACGTTTGTTTCCTGTTGTCGGGTGTTGTCGAGACTTTCAGTTAGTCTTGCCTTTTTTTTTAAAGGAGTCTTCTCCGTTTTTTAGTTGCTTCAGCTATTGCTTGCTGCTGTTATGTACCTAGTACCACTCTATCCGGAATTCATTGTGAGGACCGTGTGGGTATTAATATGCACACCACAACGCGTTACGGCCCTTTTATGTCCGGACTTATTGGTACCAGGTATAATACGGGGCATTCCACGTATGTATGATGATATACTAGTTTTTTTCCGTGTGTTACTCTTTGTGCTGTTGCTAAGGTTGCTTGGCGTTGTCTCCTACACACACATTTCTTGCGATCAGAAGAAGCTGCGGGGATTCAAAGCCCAGTGAAGCCATCATCTTCTATCATTTTTGCTGAAAGTGCAAGAAGAGCGTCAGTTTCGAGTTGGCTTGAATCGATTAAAATCGACGGGTAGTGGGAATGTGGAACCCTTTGCGTGATGTCATAGGGACCAAAAGAACCACCTGTTGTGCCCACGGCTTGTTGTCCGAAAGGGCGCTGAGAGTAAAAAACTCCCTGTGAGATGAGCTGGGAAGTAAAATTGATGATCAAATAAATGGCGGGAGGGGTCCGTACCTGTGTCAGAAAAGAGAGGGAGCAGGAAGCGGTCGAACGTAAAAATCGTCGCCGGAGGGAGATAATGGGCGCTCATCTCGGGCACATTGTATTTGTTTACCGTCATCGGAGGGAGAACCGCGAAACGGGGGAGGGGGTCGAGACGTGGTGTCGTGGAGGTGCACTGACAACGCACATACAACTAACCGTAATCAATATTTCCTTCCGAACATGTTGTGGTGTAATCCACGGCCAATCGATCTTATCACAAAGTGACGTCACCTACTGTAGGACCAACCTCACGTGACGTCATCCAGGCAGTTTCCGCAAGGCAAACCACGTCTTTAAAATATCGATCAATCGGATAACTCCAGAGTATATTGCATCGAAGTGACCCAGGGACTTTTTTTTTTCTGCCTGTCAGAACACCCTCCTTTATCTGCAAAGAAAGTGACCTATCAGAAAAATGGGCACGAAATCTCTTTTTTGCGGAGAAGATGGGCACACCGACCGCCAGAAGAAAAATGCAATTCTTCGCCAAAGCGCAAAAGCTTGTGTGTATGCCCGCACACGGAATCTAACGCCTCGAGACGGTATGGACTGACCTGCGGTAATAATTTGATCGTCGCTGTCCAGACATTGGTGTCTATAGGCCGGGATTAACTACTTTTTTGGGGCAGCAGAAGGAAACACAGTCGAAAACAAAGGTCGATCACAGCATCAGCCACACGGCGAAGCCTGGGCTGCAGGGGGAGTGTGTGTGTCCGGAGTGCAACTATGAACGAGCTGATACTCCAGCAGGTACGATGATCCACAGAAGGACTGGACGCAGGTTATCTTATGCGTTGCCTCGCAGAACAGGCCCGGACGTACCGAAGTTTGGACAAGTTTCTCTTGTTGACAATTGAAAAGGGCTTGCTTGAAGGTCAAGGTTCAGAAGGGAGCCGATGGGGGAAAAGAGAGGGGGGGGGTGAAGCGGCCATCTCAAAGCTGACCGCTATAGCCGGCTCTCGTACTGTCAAGGATAAAGTGCAAACCTACGAGATCGTCACCGACGGCGAGCTACAACGTACGTGCATAGCCTTACTATACGTTGCGCCGCCTGTGACGTGGCTTACTTCAAGTGGGATACCTAAAGGGACCAATCAGAGAAAACCATAATATATAATTACTTCAAGTGGGTCTGGATACCCATTACCTGTAGGGTACGGTGATATCTTTAAATCCAAATAGAAAGGATATACGGTTGGTCTATTCCTCATACTAAGAGCGCATATAGAAGGCACACTATAACATTAGCCCACCCTGAATAATCGTAGATGAAGATCACACGACGATACTAGGGATGGCTATCGAAGACATCAGAAAATCGGAAAGTGGGTCGAAGATGCTGCTATTCAAATCCCAAATGAGGCTATAAATCAACCCACACCTCGTAGATGAGGCTAAGATGCCTCTGGTCTAGCGTATACCGTAGCAAAAGAAAGCAAGAGACAACCTGCGATTATCTATACTTGTAGACGACACATGCTACGATAGAGGTGCACCAGATTTTTCAGATTCTGCTGACTTTAGGAGCTCTGTACCTCACCTCTACAAACTGATTTTGAGTAAACTAAAAGGGCAACCCGATTAACAAACCCATGGCCTACAGTAGGTATAAAATATCCATAATACAAAACAAGAATGGCATACCAACGATTTTGGGTCAAGGAGCCCCGTCATTCAGAAACAAAAACGCCAAAAAGTGCTATACTAATAGTAAGTAATACCTCTATCGTAGCACGCGTCAGACTTAAGACGCGAGCGGCATGGCTATACGTTTACTGCTTGTTGCGCGCTCTTCCTAAAAGGTTGATAAGACCTGCTTTTCGCGGTTTACGTCGCTATACCTGGCTCCCAAAATAACGCGTGCATCATATAAACACCTGGTTAGTAGTATACCTGTAGGGTTTCCACGTGAAAACGACAATAACAAGTAGAAGAAAAAAATCCCCCGAGTAGTTTTTTTTTCGTGCCAGTCTGTGCCAGCAAGCATTTTATCTCCAAAACACGGATGGATACAATTTGACTCAATCGTGTCCCGACGAGGACGACATTCTCGTGCTCTTGTTCCCGTTGTTCCCAAAGTCCTTCGTCGAAGTTTTGACGTCTCGTCTGAAGGATTTTAGCTGCGTCAGGGTCCGAGGAGACAATGCTTTGCTTATTACCAGGCATGAAATAGTCGCATCGTCGCCTGATGGACATAACAATTCCATATCATAGCGCTTTTCGTCAACGAACGACGACTACGAAACCAGAAAAAGATCGCTCACTGCGAAGAACGGACAACAGAGGAGAAAGGGTTCCTACCGTAGGGAAGGTACTCGGTAGTGTAGCCTCTTGTAAGTATTGCCTGAATTGCACGCTGACTGGTTTAGTCACCATGCTTGTCCTTCAGAGACCATGCTTGTCCTTTAGATGTTTTTGTTTCTTTTGGTGCGGTCGACCAAATAATTGGAGGTGTGTTGGCTATATAGTACTATCCACCAGATCACTCAGTCACACACAGTGGCCGAATGGAACAGTCGTGTTTGGGGGAAGGGGGTGTCGACGGCAGAGCTACAGAAAGAGCGAGACGGGGCGGGGATCCTCTAGTTGCTACGACCGATAGCAGTAATACAGTAATAGGCAGCAATAGCGCACAACCTTCTGCGCGTTGAAACATACGCGCAGCAGTTACATACCATGTGCTAGCCATTATTTGGACAGCGGAATGCTTCTTCAGAAGTGTATTGGGGGGGGGACTTGTGGCCCTTGTGGCTGGAGTGGGTAGGGCCAGGAGGACATGCACGCATATCTAGTACTCGTATATAGGTACTGTAGTTGTTGGTTGTTGGATACATCGTTTTGCGCTTTTACTTTTCCTGGCCCAGATTTTCGGTTATTTCTTCATGTTTTCGATTGTTGACACTAAGCTGCACCTTGTCGGATGGAAAACGAAAAAACAATGGTGCTATATGACCAACAAAGGATGTACAGTACTGGAGTTCGAATCTCGCCGGCTTCTTAGCATTGATCTTCGTATATATAGTGTAATAAGCACGACAACAAGGGAAAGTCATCATCTCATCGCCATAAATACTTTAGTCTTGACAGGGGCAAGCTCTGCGTGTGTGTTCATATTAAACCGTTATTGTTACCCATCGAGATCCAGCACACACATCTTCTGGTGTCCGGCCGATTCTTCATTCTAGAGACACACCACCTCTACAACGCAAAGGACAGGAAGGAAAATTGGTCATGTGATGCCAAACATGCTGGATACGAAAAGCGAAAGCAGCAGAGAAAGATATCTGCGCGAAGTTTCCCTCCCGACCAGTTATTATTGTCGAGTTACAAAGACGAGCGAGCGCGAGTGGGTTGCAGTCACGTCGCGGAACGTCAAGGGCACCCGAGAAGCCCCGAGCTGGCTTAGACCGCTGGTGCGCCTGTCGGCTGCCGACGTCCGTCGCAGTAGGGTCACCAATTCGTCAGGCACCGCTTAAGGAATAAAATGCGTAGTAGGTCTGGAGCTTCTGTGGACTAATACTTCGTACAAGCAGTGAAACAGGAGATTTCTTGAATTTTGACACCTGACTGAGATTGTGGAAGCCCTCAAAAATAGAAAAAGGCGGGCTGAAGTGGTTCGGGACCAGCCAGCGAAGGGTGACGGCAATCTCGCGAAATATCGCCAAACATCATCGGGTAAGCTGAGAGAGAGAGAGGG
>JBBMKB010105461.1:0-10067 GCA_037833945.1 Alaria marginata
TTAGTCATTTGACCATTGACCACGCATCCCTTTCGAGACGGAGCACCGTTCCTACTCCTAATAGAGCCACCTCCAACTTTTGGGCGCTCAGTACGTTTCTTCCATATGTTACATGAAAACGTGATCTTAGAGAGGGGATGGTAAACAAACATCCCCGGGTCAACCAACGGATGTTTCAACCCTTTGATCTATCTCTCTGCGTAGTGATATATACGATTATAAACGATTCTTAGCTTTACGATAGAAGTACCGCGGCCTCAAATTCCACACCGAGTCTATATTTATTGTTTTTCATACATATAGAGCTTATGTTTGCTATCTGACTGGTAGACAGCACCTTGTTTTTCTACAGCTCCTCGTTTGAGAACCTCTCCACCTTACCCAAAAACTGACTGCCTTCGAGAAAATATTTGGTTTTTTTAACTCGATGAACAATCGAACGGCTCTAGGTACAGACTAAACCGTTAAACACAATGGCGATCCAGCGACAGCGGGTGGTCTTCCTGTTATGTTGAAGAGCCTCCACAGTTTCTGGGCGAAAGCTGCTACCCCTACCCCGTAGCAGCACGCATCCCACCGATTTTTTAAAATAGGAGCTGGTGCGAATGGAAACACGCTAAGAAATCTTCGGACCCCGCCAGCAACCCACGGATAATAACATTGTTGAAAAAATTTGTCGCGTTGCACGCACGGACTCTCCCTGTTTGCTCCCGCTCCCAGTCGGTGTGCCAACAACGCGAGGCGAAAGCACGAAACTACGATTCGGCAGCAGCTGCGAGACCATCCGTGTCGGCCGACGTGGTGGGGGGGGGTGGCAGGGCGGGGCGGGAGCCAAAAAAACGATGTGGCCGGAGGATCGGTGCTAGCGTGTGGTCGGACGGAATGACCTCCTTCCGAGACAGGCTTTGCAGTGCGAGCTGGGCACGCAGCGACAGTCAAAGATGGTCGGGGGCGTGGAACAGGCGGCGAGGCGAAGCCCGATCGAGCCGACGGGCGAGGGGTCCCGGCGAAGCTGCATCCCTAATCGACAATGCCTAGCGCGGCGCCTGTAGCGATTACTGTTCCTGTATTCTCCAGGTCTTAAAAATCTTGAGGCCTTGACAGGCTTCCCAGAGAAACGCCATAACGTTGTCCGAGTGGATGTGCGGTTCGAAGGCGGGACGCGTTCTACGATGGAGGTAGCACTTTTTGGCGTTTTTACTTTCTGGATGACGGGGCTCCTTAACCCAAAATCGTCGGAATATCATTCTGTTTTTGCCATATGTTTTTTTTTGCATAGATGGGCCACGGGTTTGTTGATCGGATTGCACTTTCAGTTTGCTCAAGATCAGTTTTTCGGTGAGGTATAGAGCTCCTCTAGTGAGGAGCTTCAGAAAAAACATGCTGCACCTTTATCGTAGACCGCGTCGCGGCGTCTTATCCAGAGGTGACGACGGGATCGCTGGGTCAGGAGGGACAAGGGGCGGACGTGATCTGGTCAGCGATCTCGGTATTGTCAGCAGGCCTGTGGGGTGCTCGTGGGCTGTTGGATATATAGCACTACCCACTGGAGCATTCAGCCGCAACGACGAAGTGGTCATGATCATGCTGGGACTTGGACCTACGCGCTTCATGCTCAGGAGCGGATGATACACCACCATCTACCCACCAAGCCCTAATCACGCGGCTGAGTGGTCTAGTGGATAGTGCTATATAACCAGGGTTGTTCACGGGTTGGGTCCCTCTTCGTGGTTTGGATCGGATCAAGGTGACCCGACCCGACCCGACCCGACCCGACCCGACCCGACCCGACCCGATCCGATCCGTGAGGTTTCGAAGATTTCCTGTCCCGACCCGACCCGACCCGACCCGCCCCGCGAGATCTTGAAAGCCTCCTGACCCGACGCGCGGGACGGGTCGCGACCCGTGAAAACGCCTGTATATAACCAACATGCGCGAAGCACTCGAATTGGCGTGGGTGGATGGGTTGGTGTCGAAAGGACCACGATGTCGAGAGGCAGGCGGCAGGCAACCGGCCCCAAAACTAGTTAAAAACCTCGGACAGATCAAAATCCCTCCTGTTAACAATGATCTATGTCTTTCAACGCAGACAGATCCCTGGTCAATACGATCTGCATCATCATGGCCTGTATAGATCATGTTGCCAGGTGAGAGCCGGACGATCTGAATTATCAGCCGGACGACCTGCACTACACAAACCCTGCGCAACATATCATAACGACAGACATATATAGAATCTAAAAAATCTAGATGATCTAGATGGCCTAGATGATCTAGATGATCTAGACGACCTAGATGATCTAGATCGTGATATATCTCGATACGTGAAACGGTTGAACAACATCGTTGGACTACTTTGAGAAACCAACCCGGCGACGCGCTGCTTACTGCCTCGCAGCATGACGATCTTTAGAACTCGAAGGGTCTCACACGAGCGTAAAAACGCGTCGAGGGGAACTGGTGCGCCTCGTGCTCGGTGATGCAACAACGACGACACCAGGTCAAAGGGAGGACCAAAGCCACAGCGCGCGAGCGGAGGGGGGGTGTAGCCGCATTTTTACTATTACGGGGGACCATAGTAAATAGGACCAAATATTTTTAGTAAAAATAGGAAAATATATAGGTTTCGGTGTACCGTTGGTCCTATTTTCTATGGTCCCCCGTAATACCTCGAGTTTAGGCCAATCACGCGAGTCGCTCTAAGCCGCTGAAAAAGAGCCCCTCCAGGGTGAACCCGCTACCATAGCCTTGGTCAGGGAAAAAAAAAGTTACTCTGAGTCGTCCCACGGTAGGGGTTGCACTTTTTAGGCCTAATATCTCTGACCGATTGAGCTCATGTAGAAACCCTTTGATAAAACCCATTTATATCCCGGTGACGGAATATCTAGTGTCCTGGAGCCTTTTAGGAGGCTCCCAGGGCAATACCAAAACACTCAAGTGAGGGACTACCGGTTAGCAGGGTATTTTTTAACAAGTATGTTTGTTTTAGGACTCGCACCTGCTGTAGAACCGTGATCGGGATGCGCGAACGAATTTCTTCGAAGCCATGTGATATTTCGGGGGAGATATTGAGCTCCTCCTCATGTGTGTGGGGAGGTCAGAAACTTCTTCTGCACTCATTCCTACCGTGGGATGACTCCTCTTTACCCCACGTCGAAGGCCTGATCCGCGTGGGGAGTGGGTCACTGACCCAGACTGCCGAGTTTATTGGTTTATTGAGTCTCTCATGTTACACTATTAGAGGCACACCATAACCACTGAGCTAAGTAGTTAGCGCTAACTGTTAGCTCAGTGGCTATGCTGAACCCCTCTCGCGATAAAAATTAAGGCAAGAACCACAGGAGGAAAGATGGAGATAACTCTTCTGTGTTTACCTTCCCCCTGTGTGGCCCCGGCTGGTGCGTTCAAAACATCTGGCGCTCAGAATAAATGGGACGCAAACACACATCTAGCAAAAGTGCACTCCGGGGCCCGTCTGCAGCCAGCACTGACAGCATCGCGGTGGTTATGGTGCACCTCTGTTATTAACCACTATCCTAACGTCCCCAGTCGCTTTTGGGCGGCCTCGGGCGGACGCGAACACAGGAAAGTGGAGTTCAGGATAAGGCTGGTCGCGGGGTGTTGGTTCAGGGTATTACGGTGTCGACTTTCGTCAACCAAAATCGGGTTAGTATATATTATTATTATTGTGATGCTTGCCCTCCGACAATGTGCAGCATTTGATCTTCAACGTTGATCACTCAAATCATTCCCGAAAGAAGAAAACCACGGATACAAAAGGAAACCTATGCACAAAGTCTAGCTCCCTTATGTTAGTATATATCTATCCAGGCGCAGTGACCTAGAGAGGCTCTCCTAGCACAGCGACTTAGAGTACTCTAATGACGGTGACCTGGAGGGTTTGGGTTAGGGTTAGGGTCAGGATTAGCGTTTCGAAAAAACACATTTTAATTTGGTAGTCTACTACTACTGCACAACTCAGAAGCTGGTGGAAGTTATTGGGAGCTAGTAGAAGCAAACAAAGGTCGTGGAAGCTTCCATGGAAAAGTTCCAAAGTGGAACTTTCCACCAGAAGCTCGTGGAAAGTTCCATCGAAGGAATCTTCAACTACTTCCGTGAAAGCTTCCACTACTTCTATGAAAGCTTCCAATACCTCAATGGAAGCATCCACTTCTTCCATGGAAGCTTCCACAACCTCCATGGAAGCTTGCACGACCTCCATGGAAACTTCCACCTCTTCCACAGAAGCTTCCACTGCTTCCACGGAAGTAGCGTTTACTTCACGTCCATTAGCAGCAATCTACTTCCTCCACGCAAGGTTCCGTTTACTTCCACGAAAAAAACAACGAATACATGCACAACCCATAAAACAGTCGTTATTTGATTTGCCTTGCGACACCAGTATGCCGTGAATTCCAATTTATACCTGGTATGATACCTATTTGTTTTGTTTTGATTTTTTTTAATAATTTTATAAAATTTAGAACCAATGCGCTTGCGTTGTTGAATTTTGTTTGGGGTCGACAAACAAACGTGCAGGCGACCCCTGGGCGACCACTCACTACATTATTTCGCGTTCTCGCTCCCTAATAGCTTCGGCAAAACCGTGTGGTGTGAGTACATCGCGCGTTACACAGAGTACAGAACACCTGTTAATAGTAAGAAATAAAAATAAAGGTATGCATACGCTGATATGTACAGGAATATGCAAGAAATCCGGGAACCGTTATTATACTGAAGTTAGTGTAGAACGCACTCTCTCCCAAACGAAAAGCCCAGCCGGTGTCAGTATTTACTTCTGTTTCTAATTATGTATTGATAGTTGTCCTGTACTGTATATATACACCTGGCGTGTGACAGGTACACTTGTTTGACCGCGGATCCGATCATGAGCCCTAAAATCGCCCAAACGCATGATGGTCGGGTTTTATTTACAAAGAAGTACGAACCTTCTCGGCCATCATGATACACTCATTCATAGCTCTACGGTGCTCCACACGCAGGAACACGAAACGTCGTCAACGACAAAAGCAAACGTTGGCGGGGATACATCTGCGAGAATATTTGAATGTGGCCGACAACAACAAAAACCACTACGAAATTACAACGTACAACACACAGGACACCTACCTATAATACTATATTTTTGACGGATGTACGACTTGATTTGATTCGGCTATGATATTTTCGTGTACCACTTTTGGTTTGTTTTATTTCCCCCCTGGGAGGCGGAATCTTCCACTCCGGAGTGACTGGAGCCTGTCCTGTGACCACGGACTTGATGATTTATTATGCGAGTTAATGTGTGAGAACATCAACAACAACAACAACAACTACAACAATAAAATTTAAATACTACTACTAAGAAACGGAAAAACTGCCCCAGGCTGGGTTTCTTGTTTGGAAGAGGGCGCGTTCTACACCATATTCAGTATTTATTGTAACGGCTCCGGGATTCCATATCTTCCTGTAAATGTCAGCCTGCCTTTCTCGGTATGATACCTTGCTTCTTATTATTTGGTTGGGTGTTAAGTGTCCTGTACTGTATACAATATTATTATGATGCTTGCCCTCCGACAATGTGCAGCATATACAATCCGCGGGAAGCTCTCGTGAATACAGTATATAGATAGGCGGGGAGGTCGAAGGCCGACCACACGTAGGGACGGTGGTTGTTGTGGTGGTCACAAGCGCGGAAGAAAAAGCTGGTATTCTTGAAGGTGTGGCCGCACCGCGTCCTGCAAGTAAAAGTTCTCGTCCTGGAAGCTCTCGACGGCGGGGGGAGGGAGGGCGTACTCGTCGTACCATGGATGGCCGCATAGTCTCAAGACCATATAATAAACCCCCGTATCATCTCTACAATACCGGGACGGAGCACGTCGGGTTTGCAATGACCAGGCAGACACTGCTTGCACCGAAAGCGCGAAGCGCCGCTGTGATGTGTGTCGGCGGGGCGCATGAAGGGTGCGATCTGCATCCTGCTAAGAACCGCATGTGATCCGGGGGGGGGGGGGTGGGAGGGGGGGCAAAGCCGTTTCGCGAAAACCGAAACCGCCGTGCGAAAGCGAAACTGCGGACGCTCACAAGAAGACAGGTCCGCGGGTCCGCCGGTCCCTGCTGCTTAGAGGCGCCGCGTCGCCAGTATGGTAAAATCGTAAACAACAGTAGTAATAATGTGTTATTAGTAGTGTTCTCGCAGTAGGCACGAGTGAGTATGTTGTGATGCTCGTACGTGCGTATGTATACGTAGCTTTATCTATTTGCCTTGT
This sequence comes from Alaria marginata, assembly GCA_037833945.1. Taxonomy (NCBI): domain Eukaryota; class Phaeophyceae; order Laminariales; family Alariaceae; genus Alaria; species Alaria marginata. Next base: position 6,270 of record JBBMKB010105461.1, read on the forward strand.
GAAGTCTGCGAGTGAGAGTCTGTTATTATATTATTATGCTTGCCATCCGACAATGTGCTGCTGCATGAGCTTCAACGTTGATCACTCAAAACATTCCGGAAGGAAAAACCACGGAAACAAAGGAAACCAATGCATGAAGTCTAACTACCTTCTATGTTCTACTTCCCTCTGAGCTATATCTCCAATACTTCATTTGTTGTCCTTGCTATATTATTATACGAGCTGTCACAAAACAAACACCATCATCGTCCCGTTGGAAGAAATAAACAAACACAAATTATTTCTGGTACTATTTTATATTATAATAAAATAACAGTATGATACTCGAACGACAAGGCGAAAAAAGGTACCTGGTACGAGCTACTCGTCGTACCACACGTGTGTACCAACGGTATCATTTCGGGAAAACATACCCCTGGTACCTGGTACTCGTTTTACTACTGCCCACAGATAGATGTTGTTGTACTCTCTCAGTTCGTATACGAGTGAGTATAATACTCGGTTTGTACGTTTTGTCCAAAGAAACAACAAAAAACGACAAGCCCCGCTGCTTGCTTGGTGTGCAGATCCGAGAGGTTGCTGGTACTATTCAAATAATCCCACAGCGTCAGCTAAAAATAATGATATGATGGTGGATCGAGCAACACAGCAGCAAGAAGCCAAACGGAGAAGAAAAAGGGGTCGCCTCGTCGCCTCGTCATGTCGCACATACTCCATACCGCACACGATACCGAAAACACGGTACATACATGACATGCGGACCGATATTATTATACCTGGTAGAAAAAAAGAGGAAAAAGTACTCTGGCAAGTGGTAGAATAATACTACCGCCTTCCTTCCAGAACGTAAAAGATCTTAAATATCTTGAAAAAAAAACGGCAGCGCGGGTATAGACTCTGGAGATCTTTTGTAAAAAGATCTTCAAAATCTTTTTTTTTTGAAGTATAAAAAGCCAACGACTTTTCTCATCAACGTGTATTCGTTTCAATTTCAAAAATTGTTTGTTGGTATTTATTATTTTTATACTCCGGTGTCGTCGGGTGCAGTGCGAGTCTACAGCAGTCTGCAGTCTGTTCGAGCGCTCGCGCCACACCTAGGCGTACCACCTGTATTATTTTCCATACAAATTCTTCGAAATATATAGTAGGGCAACAAAAGCAACAAGGTTGCATAGATAGATCCAAAAATACAAAAATAATTTCTGGGTCTTCTTGCGCTTTTTTACCAGTGGCGTGCGTTGCGTGCGCACTTACTTGCGTGCGACGCAGGGTGCGATGCTGTGCTGTATCCCCCGGGCCTTCTTCCTTCTCTCTAGATTGTTTGTTTTTTTCAACGACCACCACCACTACCACCACCACCACAGCTACCTCTCGCGCTGGTCCCATGCTGCTGCTGCTGGGTGGGTGTGGGTCTTGACTGGGGATACAAAAACGAGCTGACACACAATCGACACACACACACACACAGCAGAGCAGTTTTGCTTTAGGTCACACACCCTGAGCGGAGAGGCACACAGATAGTAGTCCAAAAAAACCTCTCATATCCTACGAGCATCCTTTGCTATTGTTTTCTTTGTTGTTGCTGCTGTCGGGAATTAAACTTTTTTTGGTTGTTTCCACGAGATAAATAAACAGCTCGATCCTCGGACAGCCAGATTGAGCAAGCACGCACCCAGCAGAACAAGAAGAGGGGGGAGGGATGGACGACGAGTTCCAAAATCACCAAGAACAACAACAACAGCAGCAGCAGCAGCAGCAGCAGCAGCAGCAGCAGCAGCTGATGTTGTTACAACAGGACGTCGTCTTACAACAACAGGGCATTATTGCTGGGGAAGTGAATTGCAGCAGCAGCAGCGGGGGCAACACCATCATCAACAACAACAACAAGTCGCCCGCCCGAGCTCGGCCCATGTTGGACAGTGCTCGCCGGAATGCGTTGCGCGAGGCCAACCGCATTCACTGCAAGGAGACCCGAGAGAGAAAGAAAAAAAAGGAGCAGCTTTTGCGTGAGGTGCGTGCGTGTGTGTGTACAAAAAATACGTGGAAGTGTGGTGAGCGTAAGCTTTATTTTTCCCCATCCGCCGGAGGATGAAAAAATTAAAATTAAAATAAAATAAAAAAATAGCCACAGCAGTAGTGCATGTTGTTTGTGCAGAGATGTTTTTTCCTGTGGAGGGAGGTGCTTGGATCGTATATCCGTGGATAGAGTCAGAGCAGCAGTCGTAACGTACGTATCCCAACTGTTTGTTGTTGTTGTTGTTGTTGTTGTTGTTGTTGTTGTACCAGTAGCCCCATGAAAGTTTGTGAGTGTCCGTCTTCCTTTGGATCGCTGCGGGGCGTATCATACCCGCGAGCGATACTGTCTGGGGTGTTGTGGGTGCCATGTCCGTGGACAGATAGGTATATAGGTAGGGCGGCAGCGGTGGGCACGTAGCTTTATCTGTCTGTCTGCGCTGTTTGCTGCTGTTGGACAAACGAAGCTACATGGATGGACGTTCCGTACACTGCTGCTAGCAGCTGCTGTGGTTGTTTGCTTTGTTGGATTTTTTTGTAAAACCTTCTTTGAAAGCAAGTAAGTAATCTAGCGACGACGCGTTTTTAACGAACGACCACGTATCATACAATGCATACACATCATGACGTAATAAATACATGCACACCACACCATGCCTGTGATTTATCGTGGGAAGCAAGCCGTATATATACTTCGTAGTCTAACAGTCTACGCATATATATACTAGGTATATTACCTAGGGAGAGTTAGATACAGAGGTACGTGCAGGCACGCGGCGTTGTGCCGCCTGTCGCCCAGCTACGATGCATGTAGTTACGATAACAACGGTGTTTCCTTCAACTACAGCTATTATTATAGCTGAAGTACATCCCCATGATTAAATTCTCATCATCACAGCGCGGCTGCATTTCCAGCAATAACACCACAGGGCCTCCTCTTTAGATACTGGTGATTCTCACATCAATTATAGACGTTTTCCGGCAAATTTCAACTCGACGCTGCAACCGCTCGTAAACACACGGACCGCTCTCTCTCTGACCGACCGACCGACCGATTGATCGTGCGCGGCAGGAAGTGGAGATCCTCCAGCTTTGCAAGGTCATCGTGGAGCATGGCCCGGACCTGTTCTCCCTCCACAGGATGGAAGAGAACGCGCCGTTTAGGTACGTACCGGTACATACATATGATATGATACGTCTATCCTTCACCGCGTATCACATACACACCGGCGTGTTTTTTTCGGTTGTGGATATTGAATAAATATAAAGACTGTTGTATATACTAAAAGGAAAGTAAACGGTCCTTAAATTATCGCCCAAAAACCATACCCTTGTTTATACTCTGGGTTGAAATATAAGACCTGATTAAGATTATTGACAACATAAATCGGTTCTTATATTTCCACCCAGATGAGTTGCGAAACCAGAGGTATCCAACTTTGGAACGGTATCTCTGTCGTAAAAACTACAGAATGAAGTACCGTATCGTCTGCGTCATTTTTTTTTCGGGAATTTTTATTTCCTGAAGAAAAATGTATCTTGAAAAAACTGGAAAGAAATCTGCCCGTGGTCGGCAAAAAAAAGCATGCGCCTAAAACACCAACTCAAAAGATACAATCATAATCATCCCCATTTTTTCAGTGAAACTTACTCGTACCCGTTTACCTGGGGCGTTTCTCCGTACACCCCCTGGACACAATCATACTGAAACAATGAGGACAACCGGCACAGCAGTGTGCGCTGGTAGGGTGGTTGCGCTTCGCGCCTGCGCCGGTCTAGACGAGT
>JBBMKB010105472.1:0-10067 GCA_037833945.1 Alaria marginata
CACATAACTTGTATCTCTCTAGGATAGAAGAATCGGCACGGACACTGGTTGTGCTGGATGTCGACGGGTAGAAAGAATGGTTTAACGTGAAGAACACACACACCTTCACAGAGTGGCCTAACCACGGCGTAGAAAATAGGGGTGTCCCCCTTACCGTGACCTTGGTCTTGTTTAGTGCAGGGGAGCGGCCAGCAAAGGGGGCAAGCCGCGGTTTCCTATCATAGAATACATGCTATTGGCTGTTTGAAACCGCTTTAAATTTATCAAACGCAACTGCTGGCGACGCTGTTTCTCTCTCTGCCACGCTTCTTTTTTTGTTTTGATCATCACTTTTACTTGCCAGCTGAACTCGTGCATTAGACGCGTTCTACGATAGAGGTATTACTTACTATTAGTATAGCATTTTTGGCGTTTTTATTTTCTGGATGACGGGGCTCCTTATCCCAAAATCGGGGGAATGTCATTCCTTTTTTGCAATATACTTTTTTTGTATAGATGGGTCACGGGTTTGTTCATCGGATTGCGCTTTCAGTTTGCTCAAAAAAAAAAAAATCAGTGAGGTATAGAGCCCCTCAAGTTAGGAACGCCAGAAACAAGTTGGTGAACCTCTATCTATCGTAGAAAGGCTCGATAGGTCTTTCAGGGAAGACGTGTCCCTGGTAAAAAAGATCTGCATGGCCTATAGACCATGTTGCCGGGCGAGAGTGGGATTATCTGAAAAAATACCAGGTACCTGTTAACAGCTCAGGTTTCCTGGGATGCATCTTTACCCCACAGGTCCCGGACAAAATACCACAACGACAGATACAGGATCTACCTCATCTATTTTACGAGGGACCATAGTAAATAGGACCTACGGTAAAGACAAAAACCTATGTACTTCTCTATTTTTACTAACAATATTTGGTCCTATTTACTATGGTCCCCCGTTACGGCAATAGATCATGATCTATCTGTCTGGTGTGTGCATTTTTGTAAGCAAGCGTTATCGACGCAGATGGAGCCGAAAAAACGCAGAGAAAGCGAACAATATAGAAGAAGAGGCTCGCGTGAGAACTTTCCAGTCTCATCGTCGACGCCAATAATATGGAGGTTGCCCTAGAGAAGAGCGGTACAGGGTATTATAGCTCTCTCGTGTTACTATCTTTTTTACCCTCCTTGCCAAAGATTTATCTAACGAAACACCCAAATATTTGGCCGATCACGTTTGTTTACGCCGTTCCCTCTGGGCTACTGTACCGTACCGCCCTTCCTCTATAGGGCAACCTCCACACGTCAAAACAATATCGGTTTTTAGCCCTTACGCGACTCAGGTATCTAGACCTAAAAAGCGAGGGGTGCGATCTTTATCAAAGTTCAACTCATTCATAGAGAAAGCGTGTACGAAGCAGCACAAACAAATTGCCATCATCATCACATTGCTGTGCGCGTGTTGCATCTCCATGCATGCGCTGAACTTTGGGCATTATTAGCCCCCACCCCAGCACCGCAGGCTGCATCGTTTGACCGACCGATGCTGCCATCGCCATGATGTGGTCCCAACACATCTCCCTTCCTCTGCAGTCTCAAAGGGTTCTTACTGTATGTATACTCCACAACCATGCCACCTTTCAACCTTGAAAGGCGAACACCCAGGGAAAAGCACGTCAATTCCGTTCATTGGCACTGAACGATACATACGGTGAGTATCATTGAAGGTTTTACCGGGGCCCTTCACGAGTGATGACATCACCAGCGGGTCGGGTCAGGAAGTAGAAAAATCTCACGGGTCAGGTTATCAGGTGTTCAAAAGCTTGGGTCAGATTTGAACAAATGTATCTCACGGAACGGGTCGGGTCGGGTCGGGACGCATACTACTATACTGTTATTAACACCATGTTTTTTCTGAATCTCCTCATTTGAGGAGCCCTACACCTCACCCCAAAAACTGATTTTGAGCAAACTGAATACGCAATCCGATGAGCAAACCCGTGGCCCATCTAGGCAAAAAAACATATTGCCAAAATATTATGACATTCCGACGATTTTGGATTAAGGAGCCCCGTCATCCAGAAAATAAAAACGCCAAAAGTGCTATACTAATAGTAAGTAATAATATCGTAGAACGCGTCTCGGGTCGGGTCGGGTCGGGTCGGGTCGGGTCGGGTCGGGTCGGGTCGGGTCGGGTCGGGTCCGGAAGGGAAGGGAAGGGAAGGGAAGGGAAGGGAAGGGAAGGGAAGGGAAGGGAAGGGAAGGGAAGGTGGCTTTTCAATTATCATTGATCAGGCCGGGTCAGATGTCAATAACTCAATTTGTTCGAAAGTCGGGTCGGGTCACGAGGTTTGACCCAACCCGGGAACACCCTTTGCCTGGTTTGTACTTCTTACCTACTGTAGTACGAGTAGCTCTGGATGAAATTAAGAACTCTTACAGCACGTGAAAGAAAAACGTCAAAAACCTTGGTACGCAATGAAATGCTACCAGGTACAAGACTAGTAGAGTGGTAATAATGGTGATGAGGCAAGAGCGCTCGAAACAAACAACACTGTACACGTTCGAAACAAACAACAATACACGGAAATTCGTCGCGTTCAAGCACACACGGCAAGGCCCACCTATACCGCTTCAGCACGACGATCATGGCTAACTCGAGCAGTACGGCTTGCAACTAAACCAGTCCCATGAGTGAGCGCAAGCTCGCCCGCTTCCTTCCGTAGAGGCCGGGTTTTCTAAAAAAAAGGCAAAAAGTACGGCGTCAAGCCAACTAACTGAGAGTTCTTACGGTCGGTCGATATGATACTCGAGTTTGCAAGCTGTCCGTGATGCATCGTTCGTTTTTTTTAATTAAAAACATAAATAAAACAAAAACACTCACCAACTACATACAGCTGTGAGATCGAGGATTTCGTCGAAATTCATCTTTGCAAGCTTTGTGTGGCATATGCTCCGATCGCGCGTGTTTTTCGGGGTGGGTATGTCCTCATTTTGTTTGAGGAGATCGGTTGTGACTGCAGACACAATACGCAGACACATTGGATGGAAGGCGCATGCATGCAACTGTTATCGGACCGCGACCGGGATGCCCGTTTTGCACCGACGATAGTTATGCCTACAACGCCGGGACGGAGTACGGATGGGAACAACCAGGAGTAGTGGCAGGATGTGGAGTAGTGCCGGTTGCCGCTATAGTGCCGGTGTTTTCGACTGGTACATACCGGCGCCTAGAGGGACCACTACTCTGTACCCAACTCAAGTCGTATAAAAGTCATTAGTGCCCGAATGCACCGCTTCGAGCTCTCAAGCAAAAAATAAAATACTAGGTCCGTCATGCACGTCGTCAGTAGACGCCCTCGTCGCGTGGTTTCACAACGACATAGAAAAACCCATCAAGGAAATAATTGGGCTTCGTCTATAAAGATTTGTTTTGTTTGTTTGTTTCCTGAGCCGTCATTATTCCGGAGCTATTCCGAAGACAACCAATCGCAACTACTCGCAACCACTGGATGTTCCGCTCGTGGTTATTTCGGGCGGCTGGGCCGTGACTGGTAGCCGTTCTTTTAGTACTCGCTTTTGAGTGTGCCATAATAGGTCAAAAGGGGGTACGATTTCGGTCAAATGGGGACACTTGGAATGTCACATACCTACCTACCTACCTACCGACCTACCCTACGGCGGCGACCGTTTTAGTGTGCACACAGTACAGGGCACCCAATAAGAAACGGCGCAACAAGAAAACCACGGTGAGATTTTCAGGAATATAATAAATCCGGGAGCCGTTTTACTGCTGAAGCTTAGTGTAGAACGCGCACCCTCCCCCAAAATAAAGAAACCCGGCCTGGGTCAGTATTTCTGTTGCTTCTTAGGTTTCCTGCTCTGTATTTGTTTTCACCGAAATACCCTGGTGAATGAGTTAAGCAGGGGGGTATGCTCTTTCAATTTTTCCAACCAAATACCCCAACCAAAACCTCCCCTCTGCCCATCCCAACGCAAAGCAGCAAGCAAGCGTACTTCGACTATTATAGTATACTCACAGAACCGAAAAACGTTACTACTGTACCTACACACCCTATATGGCGGCATCCGTTTTCGTGCCTTTTTTTTCTCACCGAACTGCCTTAACTAGGGGGATAGGTATTTTCCTGCTCCCAACTTGGCCGTGGATGATGTGACGGTCCTGGATGACGACACTGGTCTACCAGGGATAGCCCATCAATCAGAAATTTCCTGTAAAAAAAGTAGACCAATCGTATCCTAGGAAAGCTGCGAGTAGGAAGCATCTTTCGGCGAGTGAGTAAGTACCGTAGGCGGATATACTCCGCAATTTTTTCCAACCAAAAATACCCAAAGCTTAACCTCTCCTTCGCCCTTCCCAACGTACCAGTAGGAGAGCATCCCACATATTATTACTATTGTTTTTGCCCTCCGACAATCTAACGTAGATGCCTTTCCGATATAAATCGAATATCCTCCCGTAAAGCAGTAGCATCTTTCCTATGACTCTAGCCCATTAATTGATCAACCACCGATAATTCGATGAAAATCGACGAGCGTTGGAGATACTGAACCCTCTGTGCGATAAAAATGAAGGCACGGTGAGAGAAGAAGGGACGACTGCTGCGACCACGGCTTGTCCAGAAGCTGGAACGTGAACGTGAGATTGAAGGAAAAAGAAAAAATGAAAAAGAAAAGAAAAGAAAAAAAGATCGGGATGTTTTATTGGTCAACACACGCACACAAACATAGTTGCACCCTACCCACGTTTGGTGCCCTGATCCCACCCAGACCTGATCCCACGCGGACCTGAGCCCCCCAAACTGCTCCCGCGTACATAAGTAGCCGTCGGCAGGGCCCACCAAGCATCCTGATCTAACGCCGACCAAAATCGGAGGTCGGCCGCGGCAAATCTAGGGTCGGCCACAGCCAGCGAATATTTTGTGTTCGAATAAGGGGTAAGCTACCCATTACCCATCCCAACGCACAGCAGCAAGAAGCATAGACTCATTCGCATGCCAGCAAATCGTTTTCTCGAAATAAGTTGTAAGCTACCCATCCCAACGCACGCACAGCAGCAAGCATAGACTCATTCGTATGACTTTTATGTTTAAGTTTGTCGCTTCCCGCAGTCGGTGAACGCTATCATGGTCACGCCACACCCAAACATTACATTAAAAAAAACCCCGCAAACCGCAACCTTAACATCTTTCATCTTCATCTTCATCATCGTGTTCACGTGTTGCCATCCGAAGACAGGGGGGGGTACCGCACAACAAGGGAAGATAACATGCTCCCTGGGAGGATTTTTCCGACCCGATTGTCCCTAGAAACGGGGAGGGACACAAAAATCGAAAAAATTATAAATACCTTTTTGGAAAGATATCGACCGTACACGGTTTGCCGATTGCCCTCTCCACGTTGTCGAGAAAATCAACTTAAAAAAGTTTGTCCCAGGGGGTGTGCTATCTCAAGTGCTACCTGGTATGCGGTACCGCCCTCCCAGTTCGCATCTCTAGTTTTCGGCAACGGTACACGCGAGACTGGCGAGCAAAACCCCTCCATAGGCAGAAGCAGCCACCACCATATTAGCTTGGCAAGCACGCCTTGCCCCCCTCCACCTTCCACTCCGACGCGTTTGAAACGAGCCATTCTCTCTTTAGGCCTCGGGGCGTTTTTCACCGAACCCACAAACTACTGACCTCCTTCCCGCCCCTCTGGCAGGGGATGACAACTACGGCCACCTGATGCGCGCGACAGCAGCTTGGGGACACAAACCATGAAACTCTCCAAATCATCACAAAAATACAGAAAGCACCCCCCGTCAACAACGGGGAATCGACATGAAATCCGCCAAAACAGCACAAAACACACACATAAAACGTCGAGAATGTGTAGTCGTTGCCTCATCAGATCGATGGGGCACGTATTATTGTACGGTGGCACAAAACGCATTCGTATATTTAACCAAAAAAAAGATAAGCAGAAACGCAGACGTCAAAAACGTGTAATCGATGCCCCATTAGATGGCGCACGTATTGGTGTATACTCTGTAGATCCGCCCGGGTCCCAATCGCAGCAGGGTTAGGGTTTTTCCCAGAGTTTTCCAAGATTCAGCTCACTTCTCGCGGGTCGGGTCAGGGTGACCCGGCCCGACTAGATTTGAAAACCTCCCGACCCGACCCGACCCGACCCGACCCGCGAGATTTGGAAAACATCCTCACCCGACTGGCGGGTCGGATGATGAGCCTGTTATATTCCTCTCCCCATGCCGCGCAAAACCAACCGTGCACCAGAGAGCACCAGTCAGTGGAAAGTCATCACATAACAGGGCACCATACAAGTTACACCAACAAAAACCACAAAACGGCAGGGTTGCTGCAAGTGTTTGAAACGGCCATGTTTCGAACGCTTTTTTTACGGCAGACACTAGTCCTACCACAAGCGTTCAAGGAGCCATGCCTTGAACGCTTACTGCAAAGCGAGGGCCGGTCTCACGCCACGCCAGGCACAAGCGGGTAGGCAACGAATAGAAACCAGGGGAGGAAACCAAGCGAACCGCTCCACCGCCGCCTGCATAAACCACCAAACCTTCTGCCAGGGGGCAGTCAAACCGCCCACTCCATTCCAAAAGAAATCACCGTTCCATATACAACGGTGCACAATACAGCGTGTGCTGAAAAAGCGGGGGTCAATCACCCCACCACTCGAGGCACACACGGCAGTAGTAAAACGAGTAGAAAGCAGGGGGGGGGGGGGGATCTAAGCGACCCGTTCCACTCCTGATTAAATAACGTATCAAGCGGTGGGAAAACGAACAGAAAGTACCGGAGGAAACCAAGCAATCCACTCCAAACCCCGAATTAACCACCAATAATCCCTTATAGCAGGGGAATTCCAAGCGACACACTCCACCCCTCAATAAATCAGCAGCCCTAACCGCACTTTCGACAAAAGTCATGCAGGTAGTGCGGCTCCCACTCGGAGACACGAGCTATATAGACCATACAGATATTTCCTGAAATATCTAGATCATCAAGTGGGAATAGATCATACAGATGATCTGTCCAAGGTGTCCAATCTTGCACCCTGCTCCCGATTGGCACCTTGATCCCACCCAGATCTGATCCCACTCGGACTTGAGCTCTCCAAGCCGACCCCGGCTATACAAGTAACCGCCGGCAGGGCCCACCAAGCACCCTGAACCCAGGCCGATGAGCATCGAAGGTCGGCCGCAGCAAAATCAAGGGTCGGTCACAGCCAGCAAGAATCTTCTCGAATACCACTGTGGGCGAAAAATATTAGTACCGTTGCGTTATTAAAATTATTGCTGAACGGTTCTTATTTTCCTGTCCAGGGTGGTAAGTGGTAAGAGATATACCGTTCCAATTCAACCACGTGCCTGGCTCAAGACCGGGGGCTGCCGTTTACCCTTGTCCTCCCCCGTCCTCCCCAAGCCCTTCCTTTCTGCCAAGGACCCCCTCGGGCCAACTTGGCCCCGGGACGGGTCACGACAACCCTTGACGGCCAAGACTGACTATTGACGGCCAAGAGGCCCCTTGACCGTCAAGATTGATTCTTGACGACCAAGCCCATACTCGGCAGAAAGATAACGCCATATTTCGCATTCCCGCAAACATACACCTGGCATTACGCGCTTCATATTGTGCCCGTTAGCTCCACTAAAACGACTGGCTCAGGACCTGGGATTGCCGCTACCATTGTCCGGACTACAGTTATCATTGTCCGTACTAGTGTGACCATTATAATCCCCTGTCCCCCCCAAACCGTTCCCCTCCGACAGGGTATCCTTAGGGCCAAGCCAGTTACGGATGGAGACAGACTCGTTACGGCCAAAATAAAAATAAATAAATAAAACGGCAGAAGTTAAAGCATCATCTTTCGAACTCCCGCCGCAAATATACGCATGTATACCCCCCGTTTGACCAAACACGCTTGGCTCCTAAGACCGAGGAATACCGTTCCCATTGTCCGGACTACCGTTCCCGTTGTCGAGACTGCCGTGACCGTTATCCTCCCCCGTCCCCCCCAAGCCCTTCCCTTCCGCCAAAGGACCCCTGGGGTCAAGCCAGTGGCGGATGGAAAACGTTACGGCCCGACTCCCCTGCATGATCGCTATGCCCACCCAAACGTCCAGCAGGGTGATATCGGTGCCCAAGTATCGGCGCGAAACGATGTACCCCGCGCCGGCGGACGCGCTGAGGACCATAGTCAGCGCCTGCATGAATGAGATCGAGATTACGCCGTGCGGGGGAAGGGGGCGAACGGGCGGGCGGGGGGAGTCAAGGGGGGGGGGGTAGGGTTAGGGTTTTAGGGTGTGTGCTGAAAGCGGACGCACATGGGCCGGGCGCAGAGTCACCGACCGATCGGAGTTGGGCTCGTGCATATTTAGACCAGCCTACAACCCCGTTGGGCTGGTCGGTGTTAATTGCCGGGTTACTTGCGGAATGGCAATTTGTTTTTCTTTCTTTAGTTTTCAAGAGCCCCACTACACCCCCCCCCCCGCATTTTCAACTCACGACATCCCCGGCATTTCAAGAAAACCACACATATTCCGACGGGAAAACTTGCACCGACGAATGTTCTCAAACACGAATCGTGTTCCAACCATGTTGGCTACTGCCTCGGTTGAGGAACTCCATCAATCAGAAATGATAAAACTATTAATTAAAACAGTGCTATGTATACCCCTATCGCGGCTCGTAATAAAATGAATACGGGCGCCTCTCGCCTCGTGCACGAAGTCTTGGGACCTCTGCAGACCCCCGGCTCCGACGTCAAACGTAGCCATTGATTGATAAATGGTTGAAATGGCCTAAAATAGCTCCAAAAACAGGCCGCTTGGCTCAACATAGGCCCTACATACAACGTTGGTCCAAAATAGGCCCTAAGTGGGCGGCCTAAATAGACCACCACGCTCAACATGTGCAAATCACTGAAACACGATACGACATAGGGTACCTCTTGTCCTACTCGCAGCGAAGTTGGTGAGACCCCTCACCACAAAACAACGCCAATGCACTGCCACGGAAGTGCAGTTGCTCCGGCAACCGAGGTAAACGGACACGCGAAGCATTATTGCATGGAAGTGAGATGAGCTTTGTTAGAACTGCATTCCCGGCATGGGAAAAAAACACTTGGAACTACAGTAGAATCATGCTAGAAGTTGGAAAAGGGGAAACAGCCAAATCTCTTACACGAAACTGAGTTTGAAATCCGGAAATTAGGCCTTAAGCTCCATTTTTAGACTAAAGCATCTCTCCATTTTTTACCCATCTACCGGATAGTAAAAAAAAGTGCAAAAACAAATTAGGGCGTTTCTCACCTCGTATACGAAGTCTTGGGATCCCTGCAGAACCCCATCGCCAACGTAGACGTAGGCGTTGATTGGTTGAATGAATCCGACTACCGTCATCACCGGTACGAGGGCAGCGAGGACCTGTTTCGCCGTTCGGTGCGGCGGGAGCAGCGGCAGCGGCGGCAGTGGTAGCGGCGGCGGATAAAAGGAGATCGATCAATTCGCAGGCACCTTTTAATAAGATTCATTATGAATTGATACTGCCATTGGTAAAATTGTTCTGCTCACCCTGGCAGCATCCGGGGGAGTCATTGACCAATACCTTGAAAGAGGAAAACATCGGGGAAAAGTGCGGCCGGAGTATCACGCAGCTTGCAAAGATGAGTATCGACTAACAATTTGATCGAACTCACAGCTGACGTATTTGAAATATTTTATACAAAATTTGATTTGACTGCTACTTTTATTCGAATTTGGGAACCCCATGGTACCAGGTGTGGTTATTTTATTATTATTGTTGGAGCTAGGTACGTTATTGATACTATTACTTGTGCTGTTGTTATTACACGCCATTGATAGAAAAGAGGTTTGATCGTATACCTGGTACATATCAACCCAAACCCTCCTTGTTAAACAAATTTATATTATTTTGCCTTGATATTGATGTGATGCAGCACTGCTGTTAGTGCTACTCCTTTCCGTTTTCAATGTTTATACTGCCTACCCCATACTGTTGTTGTTGCTACTATTGTTGTTACTACTATTATTGCTGTTGATA
>JBBMKB010105494.1:0-10064 GCA_037833945.1 Alaria marginata
ATGAAGATGAGGCGCATGGTGATGATGGAGCTCATGGGCGTCTTTGGCGAGCTGTGGAGTGGAATCGTGCAGGGATGGTGCGCGATCAATGTCGGCACGTGCGGTTCATCGGTGGAAAGTAACATAATGACAAAGCAGCAGGCCATCAGCGGAAACCTACACATTGAAGAGCTTTACGCAAAGCGCACACAAGAACCATGTATTAAAGGTGGTTGCTCGTTCTTTACAAAATTTGGAGGTGCTACTCTATTTCTATATAAGCTCATCGCCATATCGGACAGCGGGCTGTTGGGCACATACGAAGTATGCAGTGTTGTATCGATACTATTCTTCAGCCATATCGACCAACTGAAAACTACGCTGATCTCTTCGTTCGCCGTCATGAAAAACGTGTCTTTGTCAGGAGAAAGGGGATCTGATAAGGGCTGTTGACACGTTGAAACTAACTTCTGGGCTGGCCAATCATCGCTTTTAAGTTCGTCCGGCGTTTTTTCAGCCATTTGTAAATGGCAGGACTCTAGGCTTTGGCAGCAGCGTTGCTGAGCCTGCCGCGCATGTTTCGACGCTATAAGTGTTGGAACCCGAGTCGGTTTCGTCGAGAGAGTGGATAACGCCCATTTTCCGTCAAGGGCCAACTCTAAGATCTGTACTCGTAAGATTATCCGATCAGCGATGTCGCTGGTACTGGGCGTGAACGTTCCTTGTGGGATGGCCAAACGATCTATACCCTTACCATCACGTATTTCGACGTCCACCGAGAGATATGGTGTGGATATTATCCCCTGCACTTGGTACACAGTAGAGATATTTCGATGAGATCCACAAAATCAGGGATACTCACGCCGATTTTATTTTGTCTTGTTTGGAATTGCCTGCGTCTTTCTTAAGCGCAAACCGAAAGTATTCCCTTCTGCTCCTTTGAATTTCATACTTTTTTCCATCAGCTGTGGGCCAAAACATTTGTTTCTTCTGAAACTATGTATACTTCACGAAGAAAAAATGAAAATCGAACGGAGCAGAAGGTAATCGCTTTGCCACACTCTAAGGAAGCACGAGTCAAATGCTCAACATTCGAAAAAATGACGCGAGGAAGTGGTATGCCATCTAAAGCGGTTATGTAGGCCAGCCCAGCTTGTTGTGTCATCGTGGGATTGATATATACTTCGCAAATACTATCGTATATAATGCATTATGAAGAACGTTGGCCTGATTGAAGGGGACATCAAATCCTGTGACCATCATTTTTGTGAATAGTGCCCCGGATTATGCCTTCCCCTTGTGCGATGTTTAGTGCAGTGGTGGGCACGACGAACAGCCGCCATGCCTTCACGGCGTCAAATCACTGAGCAAAAGCGCTCGGGCTTGCCACGCCCTTTTCGGAGTTCGCAGCGCGGCAGATGGCTCCGACACAAAAATTCGCTTACCTCCGCTGCGTTTGAAACAAATAATCTCATTTTAGACTCAGAGCCCTTCGGGTTTCGTCCCAATGGTCAATTAACGTGGTGGTTTCTATAGGGGTGAAACTGAGCTGTTGTGTGTAGTACGAGATGTAGCAGAATCTTTGAGAACAAAACCATATGTGGCGTGTATAGACAACACCATATCCTCCACTATCCATTGCTTCGTGTCCTTATGTTTCGTTTTTTATTGGCATAGTAGTTGTAGGAGAGAATCAATCTACGAATGGATTCAACTAAAGATTCACAGGACTCTTCTTTCGACAGGTTACTAATCGGTAGATTGGTGGAGGTAAAGGGCACTCGACATATTTTGGCGGAGCGAGTGCCTCGAACACAGAAAACGACTGAGAAACACAATAGTCGTGTGCTCAAGGCCACCAGTGCGTCTCCCCCCTACATATCATGACTGAGACATGACGACGTTTACTCCTTGGATATAAGTATAATAATACCAGGACACTAAGGAATGATCGTGGGCGACACTCAAAGCGGTTCGACGAAATATATTCTCCAAACCGAGTTTTGACCTTTAGTAGTTTGGGTCCATTTTGAGCCTTTAATTGCTCCAAAATTGCCCGGTTTCCTACTCTCCGACGGAAAAAGCAATGTGTTGCTACAGCCATAACTGTGTAACGGTTGTTGCTATATATTTGGGCCATGAAACTCGGCAATGTTGTTCTATCTACTTCCACCATCTCCCATCTACTACCACCAACTTTCGTATACTTTTATTTCCTTCCACGACTTCCATCTGCTTCCATCGACTTCCACGTCATCCCATAAACTTCCACGACTTCCATGTACTTCAATTTTCTTCCACGACTTCCATCTACTTCCATCTACTTCCATCTACTTATATTTGATTATGTTTCAGCCTAACCTTAACCCGAGCCCAAGCACTACGTGTATGGGAGTAAAATATAACTTTGGTGAAATTAGATAGGATGGAAGTAGATGGAAGTAGATGGAGGATACTTTAAGTGGATGGAAGTCGGTGGTGAGATGGATGAAGTAAATGGAAGTCGGCGGAAATAAATAGAAGTAAGTTAAACTAAATGGAAGTCGCTTACGTGTAGATGAAAGTAAACGGAAGAAGCTTGGAGTACATGGAAGGAGATAGAAGACCGTGGAACACGATGGAAGAAGATGGGGGTAGATCGAAGTCGGTGGAAGTTGATGGAAGTACATAGAAGTAGATAGTATGAAGGTAGATGGAAGAAGATGGAAGTAGATGGAAGTAGATGGAAGTTGATGGAAGAAAATAAGTAGATGGAAGTAGATCGAAGTCGGTAGAAGTAGATAGAAGTGATTGGAAGCAAACGGAAGAAGATAAAGAAAGTAGATGGAAGTTTGAAGTAGATGGAAGTCGGTGGAGGTTGATGGAAGCTGATCTAAGTAACTGAAGTAGATAGTATGAAGGTAGATTAAAGAAGATGGAAGTAGATGGAAGTTGATGGAAGAAAATAAGTAGATGGAAGCAGATCGAAGTTGGTGGAAGTAGATGGAAGTGAATGGAAGTAAACGGAATAAGTTGGAAGTAGATGGAAGTAGATGGAAGTCGGTGGAGGTTGATGGAAGCTGATCGAAGTAACTGAAGCAGATAGCATGAAGGTAGATTGAAGAAGATGGAAGTATATGGAAGTTGGTGGAAGAAAATACGTAGATGGAAGTAGATCGAAGTTGGTGAAAGTAGATGGAAGTAAATGGAAGCAAACGGAATAAGTCGGAAATGGAGGAAGTAGATGGAAGTCGGTGGAGGTTGATGGAAGCTGATCGAAGTAACTGAAGCAGATAGTATGAAGGTAGATGGAATAAGATGGAAGTAAATGGAAGTTGGTTGAAGTAAATGAGTAGGACGAAGTAGATCGAAGTCGGTGCAAGTAGATGGAAGTACATGAACATAAACGGAAGAAGATGGAAGAAGGTGAAAGCAAATGGAATTCGGTGTAAGTTGATCGAAGTTTATGGAAGTTGGTGGAAGTAAATATAGATGTAGATGGAAGAGGACGGAAGTTAATGGAAGTTGGTGGAAGTAATGGAAGTGACTGGAAGAAAATGGTAGTACATGGAAGCTGGTGGAAGTAAATATACGTTGGTGGAAGTAGATGGAAGTGAAAATAAGTAAATGCAAGAAGATGGTAGTAGATGGAAGTTGGTGGAAGTTGGTGGAAGTTGGTGGAAATAAATGGAAGTTGGTGGAAGTAAATGGTAGTGAAAGTAAGTAAATGCAAGGAGACAGTAGTAGATGGAAGTTGGTGGAAGTTGGTGGAAATAAATGAGATGGAAGTGAATGGAAGTAAATGGAAGACGATGGTAGTGGGTGGAAGCTGGTGCAAGCAGATGGAAGTGAATGAAACTAAACGGAAGAAGATGGTAGTGGATGGAAGTTAGTGTAAGTTGGTGAAAGTGAATTGGAGTGGATAGACGTTGACGGAAGTTGACGGAAGTAGGCCAACAAATTCCACTTCCACGGAAGCTATTTCTAGCTTCGGAAGCTACGAACAGCTTCCGTGGAAGTTTCCAGGGAAGCTTCCGTAGACGTATACAAGAACTTCCATGGGAGTTTTGGACTAGTTCCATGGCAGCTTCCATGGAAGTAAACTTACTTCAAGATGTAAGCTGCCATGGAAGTAGATGGAAGCAGGTGGAACATTACATGAAGATAAATGGAAAATGTCAAATAGTTGGTGGGCCACGAACGATAGTACACTCGTTTCAACCCTATTTCACCAGCTGATTCCCGTTTGATTTTTATTGTGGTTAGACTCCACTAGTTACGGTAGCTGAACTCGGATTACCGGGTTGATGTTGGAGATTGGTAGTTTTGAGACTGCCGTACTGGTACACTCGTTTCAGCTCTTTTTTACTAGCTGATGTCCGTTTGATTTTGGGGGTCTAACGCCTCTATTCATAGTTACGACAGTTGAGCGCTGATTACCAGGTTGGTGTGGGAGGTTTCGGACTTTGGTTTCGGTTATCAGATATTGGATTTCGGGCTTTGGATTTTGGCTCTCGGATTTGGATTTTGGTTTTCCTACTTTGGATTTTGGATTTCGGATTTCGGATCTTAGTTTTTGGAGTCTGATTCTGGATGCCGCCCCTGGATTGTGATTCTTGGTTTATGGAGTGACTTTCGGGGACTACGGTACTGCAGTCTGTCTTTCTGCCACAGCAGTGAAGGGAGGATATAGATTGACTATATTTTTCATTGACTCGTTTTACCTTGATAAAATTATAATATGGTATCATGCTGTATCAACTACAAAAAGGGAGGCTGTTCAATTTGCTTGGATCTGATACAGCAATGACGATCGTAGGGAGTTTCACTAGTAGAATGGCGTTATTGTAGTGGGAAAGTTACAGCGGAATATCCCCGGTCTGGCGGCACTCATCCATCGAGATGTATTACGAGCCCGTACTTGACTGCTACTCTGACTCTACCTTGACCTTACGAATCTACTTGGTTTGTGCCTTGATGAGAGACTTGATTACTATATGGATGCCCGGAGAGGGGTATTATTATTGGATACATGGTGTTTTTCACCATGTGCTGGTAACTCCACCACCTTGGTACTGTCCGTGCAACGGGAAAGCTCTCTACGCTTCGTGGGTCAGGAAACAAACCTAAACGCCTAAATCCTCCAAACGGAAGGAGAGCACACGCATGTTTTACCTGAGGAGCACGTCAGACGACCGAGCACGCCAGGATAGTTCTTACCAGACAGGTAAAACACTCAGTGTATAATCGAAATGGGGCTTTCTCATGTTGTACTGTTCTTCATTAATTTGCTTGACAAACGAGAGCGTGCACTGTACCGTGGTTTCCACCTAACTACCAGCACTGAACAGTTGGCGAACGGTGGAGAGAGCGACAGCTTCTGCCTGAATTCAAAGATGAGCATAAACGTCAAGGCCGCCACCACCACCGTCATGGTCACTCTCGTCTCCCGTTTGGTGTTGCCGCAATCGTCAGAATAGGCAA
Organism: Alaria marginata; assembly: GCA_037833945.1. Taxonomy (NCBI): domain Eukaryota; class Phaeophyceae; order Laminariales; family Alariaceae; genus Alaria; species Alaria marginata. The sequence continues at coordinate 5,443 of JBBMKB010105494.1, forward strand.
CAAAGTCATGAGGCCGTATGCCATCATCGTATCCTGCTGTATCGTCTGTGAATACCAAATCATAGCAGCAAAGGGCGATTCTTGTTGTGTGGTCGGAATATGTTTGTGTTTGCTGGTTGGCGGGGGTTCGAGGCGAACCCGGCTGTGCGTCCGTTCCCGGCTGTGCGACTCGGTGCACCCGTTATTCATCTCGCGAGAGCTATCGCTGGCCGGAGCTGAGACCAGAAGCCAGATCAATGAGGAACCCATACTCACAAACTCCAAATGGAAGCTTTTTTAACACAAGTTTCACCTGAGGAGCACGCTAGGCAATCCAGCACGCCAGGGTTCTTGCCGGACAGTTGTAACAACAAGTACTTGCCTCGGGGCACTTTCATGCTTGTTCCAGGTAGGTACGTGTGGTACTTGTAGTGTTGTATGTTCCGATTCAATGAAATTGACATCGCTCCGCTTCATAACCAATGCAAGAAATGACGCCGGTTCATAGCACGTATATAAGTGTTCGATAGCCAAGTCATCTGTAACCCCACGTCCCCTGCCGCCTGGCGTAGAGTAGCCAACCAAAAGCGGGACAACTTGTAAAACACTTATAATACTGGTACAGTTTCGGATAGTCAGTCAAGAAGTCAAGAATCGAGCCGCGCGTAGTCCCGTGCCAACGTCCGGTGCTTGCAAACTATACTGCCGGGGCGAAACGCTGCCGCTGTGCTGGTGCTCCAAATGTATAGGTAGCCAGCTACATGGCGAAATATATAGAACATACTCCGGAAGGCGCACTACCCGCACATACCAGGTACCAGGTATTTAAGATGGACACTCTAAGTAAATGCACGGAGGCCTACTTAATCAAGACTCAAGGTAAAATAGATCTTAACAAGGTGGACGCTCGACACCATTTAAGTTTTTTAAAAGTTATTTAAAAAAGAGATATCAGCGGTGAGCTACACAGAGTGATCATATTAAATTGCACTCGGGCTTTGTATGCTGCTTGGTACGCTTGCCGCGCATGTTCTACATCCCTCGTGAAAGATTCGGGTCGGTGACCCCTCTGGGTAGTACCAGGACCAACAGGGAGAGTTTACAGTGGCGAGTTATATGTGTGTTTTCCGGTAGGAACAGCAGATTTGACCTCCATGATCAATACGTTAATTCGATAATCGAGACAGGCTACCGGTACCTTATTGTACCTGGTTGCCTGGTATATGCCACAGGTATGCGACTGCTGGAAATTAAGGTGAACTTCAAACAAAAACGAAACGGCTGAACAGCACCCGAAACGGAACCATCAAACCTCGACGACTCCAACAAAAGTAAAACGGCTTGCTGTCCACAGTCTAAGCCAGTCGGTAATGATATTCCCAGCGATCTTTCTCCGACCTTTGGCGTTTTCCCTTCGTCCCCAGTGGTCTTCGGTGGTGGTGAAATAACTATACGAAAGCCGATTTTTCTTGAATCTAAGCCCCCCCCCGACGGACATTTGTTCTCGCAAAAAGCCCTACAGTATAATGTTAATAGTGTTTATATCCACAATTCGACTCTATTAATAGTCGACGAGGAGGGCCAGATCAACATGAAGGCATGCGCCGTAGTGGGGAGGAGGGGGGGGGGGGTGCTATGTGACACCAATTATGAGCGGTGAAACGGGAGGGAGCTGGAGAAAAAGTCTCGTATGATACGAGCACACCTACGAAAGAATCCGATCCCATCCTGTCTCATCGATTCGATATTCACCGAAACATTCAGATGGCTGTTATCCCTAGAGCGTGTACCGAGCTTCTCGGATATTAATGGGGGAATACTGTACACCCACCATCCAACATCCAAACATCCAACATCTACGAGTACGAACATCCGGCGAAAATTATTTTTGGTTGTATAATGATACCAGGTGTCATATATAGAATCCTATACTAATCGTGTACTACTGAAAAAAGGCTGAGGGAAAGCCAACCAGCGCAAGGGAACTCGAAACTCCCGCAAGCAAAGTTTTTGTTACCGCGAACGTCTTCTTGACTTTTTTTGGCGTTTTTTGCTGCTGTGCACACCCGAATATGCCAATTTCAGCGATTATACTATACTTCGTACAAGTTTTTACGGCAACATCTTATTAGTTTTGGCGATTTCTGCGAATCGCAATACAAAAAGAGAGTAAAAAAGAGAAATTATTTATGAGGTGTTTCTCTTAAATCGAGCTCTTTCAAATCGTAGCCTTCCCTGCCCCTGTATCTTTTGATATCTACAGCAACAGGGGAGGACATCTATCCCTCGATGTGTCGGCTACAAGCGGCAGTAGTACAACTTGTACGAGCGAACAGCGTGGGTTAGCAGCAAGGTAATAACCCTCCTCCAACAACCCCCACTCCTCACTCACCCTTGTCGGTGTGTTGGCGGGATACGGTCAGCCTTCCTCAAGCGAACGATGCTGATGTCGAAAGATACGTTCTCGTCTCGGCGGGTGATGAGAACTGCGTAAAATTCAGAGGCAACGGTACGCCGCAGGACGCAACACGCAGGGTGGATTAGTCACGGTGGTGCGTTCTTCTATAGCCGTCGATGCCCCTCGGGGATAACAGATCGATCGCGAGCACGATCCTCACAGGTTTGATCGTCTGACGTCGCGTTCGAGCTCGGCGCTGGTGAAGCCAAAGTCTCGAAAAAGTCAAATCTTCCTCTCTGTAGAAAATCTCGCGCACGCACCTTTTGCCGGACAACGGTATGTAGTCCACGAAAGGACTCTGGGCAACCACGCCCGTTGCTCGGCAGCGGATCGCACGTTGAACAGGTGCAAAGGCAAACACCACCCAGGGAGCGGCGACAAGCGACAAGTGTGCGATAATAATCACTACCATCTGTTAATCCCCGGCGGTCAAAAACAAAACGATGTACCGCTACGAAATAAAACGCTTGAAAAGTCAACAGATACGTGAAGACGAAAAGGAACAAAACAGACAGCTAATTGGTACCAATACCGGATATTTTAGAGCCCGGAGTTAGCCAGGTTTTGTTCAGACCGTTGGGGTTATATGGCTACTGTTGAAGTAAAAAGAGCCTTGACGCAAGCCGCGTCCTACTGGACCACGATATCTGTCTGCCGCAGGTGTTTCTGCACTCCAGGTAGCAGAGAGAGGGAGAACCCAGGTCCTTCCCTCTTTCAGGACTTGCAGTAGTGGTAGATCATACGACTGTTTTGGTATTCGAGAACCGACGACGACTGTACAAGTGATCGCCATCAAATCGTCACCCACGGCCACCCTCGCAAAGGCAAAAAAAACTATCGAACGTTCGAAGCGAGGCTGGACATGTTTCGACACTGCACGGTCACTACTGTTTTTACCAGCAGACGAGCAACGGCCGCATCTTGTGGCTCGTCCGACCCACGACGGGTGCTGTTCAGCTCCTATCTCCTGTGTACGCTTTCCCGATGACTTGCTGTGGTCAGTCACAGTCAGTGTCCGTGGAGTCTTGAGCAGGGAGTTCACAGCTGATTCGCCCGTGTAGCGCGCGTGTAGCGGCGACAGCATAATCTCAATCAAGTCAACAGGTAGACAGGTGCAGAGCTGGGGGCGGGTTTGCGCACGTGGCAAAGGACTTATCGGTGCGGTCAATACTACTCGCGACAAAGCTTCCTGGTTGCTGGATGTTGCTGGCGAGTATTGTTGGCGAGTAGAATCGTAGAGCAAAACCACGGTACCCACCGCTCGCAGCCAATAACTCCCCCATTTTGTGTCGGTCCCACTTTGCTGCGATCTGGCCTATCATGCCCTCTTTACGAACAAAAAGCATATTTATACACCACTCACTACCACAAGCGCGGGATCGTGCAAGGTTTACTGCTTTCATTCGCCTCCTCCGTTGATTGACACGCAGACCTGGGACGTTTTCCGTAGCTCTTGAGCTCCGAGGCCACTAAAAAGGCCCTTTTGCAATTTTGCAGTTTTGCGACGGACCGCTGCACTGCACCGGTATGATACGAGCACCAGTTTTGCGACCGAGTACGTAGGTACTCAAACCAGCTGGGTCATCGATACCTCTACACCAGTACCCAGCAACTTACACGCCAAAATACCCGCATGCATGTAGCCCCCCCACCGCATGATCGCACCGTATCCGCAGCAAGCAACTATGAGCATCGAGATAACGTACGGTTATTGTATGCTGTGCTACGGTGTCGTGGTCCTCTTGGCCGCCCTGCTGCCTGCCATATTTTATGACGAAACGCTTCAGCTGGCAGCGAGTTCCGTTCAAGGAGTGGCGATGAGAAGTGTGCAACACGCGCAAGCACTTGTTTCCCATCGCTGCCCTTCGTCTTGTGGTCACCTACCGTTCATTCCATTGCCAGCCAGAAACAAATACAGAGTTAAAACGTTTCGCCTTGTCTTGTCTTCAATATGTTGTGACAGTAAATGGAGCAAAACCACGAACAGCGGTAAGAAGCACGTTGAAATCACTGCATGGTCACAATAAGCTCAAATCACTAGTACTAGGGTCAATGAACAGGCCCCGCCCCCTAAATGGGCGTCAGGGCCATATTGTAAGAACCGGATATCCTTCGACAACTCATAACATAGCATAATAGAACGAACCTAATTTATATTACATCAGAAGGGGGGTGAAATTAAATT
>JBBMKB010105505.1:0-21707 GCA_037833945.1 Alaria marginata
GGCACGGACACTGGTTGTGCTGGATGTCGACGGGTAGAAAGAACGGTTTAATGTGAAGAACACACACACACACACATTGTTTTCGACTGAACACGCTTCAGGATGCCGTAGGACACAAGATTTGTTGACAATGTTGACGGAAGGGTCGCCAACATTTACCGAAAAAAATGCGGTCGAGTCCAGCCCGGGGACAAACAAAGACTATCCCCGTTTTTTTTTTGTTACGGTTGGTAAAAAAAATCTTGCGTAGCACCCTCGTTGATGCAGGAAGAGTCCAACACATAATTGTTTTGGGAAGTGATCGGGTGTGGAATCGCGGAGAATCGCAAAACATAATCTAGAACGCGCGCGACCGACGTACCACGCCGCTTGCGAACCCGAGTATCGACCAATCAACGCTGTCGAACTCACAGCTAACATCTTCGTAGTGTTTAACACATAACAAGCGCGTGAGCTTCGCACAATTTTTGCATTGAACCCTGCGATCTTTCTCATCGAGATATCAAGTACGTGTTTGTTACCTTCACGAAAAATATGTTTTTATTTGCGTTAGCCCTGCATTGCACAGTTTCCGCGACTCATTTCACACGCGAACAGCGACATCGGGTCTTTCTTCGCTGGTTTTTGGGTGTTTGAGACGACCTTGCTTCATCATGCGCCGAACGGACTACTCGCCCGCAAAGAATGAGAGAGGTTTTACCACCACGTGTTCTACTCACGACTACTCTCCTTTCTCACACCGAAGAAGAGAGTGCTTGATGCCGTGGCTGCAGAACCCTAGTTTGAGACATGGGGTAGTCTGCCGTGGCATCAGGGCTGTTTTCGGGTCGTTTTCGCAGACCAGGTAGGGCTCTTAATAATATTTTGCATCCCACACAAAGCCAAACCCGAAGTTCCTTTCACACATGGCCTTTTTTAACAAAGGCCTTCGCGGGTGGGCCCGGTCGGGCCGCCCGGATTGGCCTGACCCGTTAACTTTTTGAATCACGGGCCGAAGCCCAGCCCGGCCCGTGAGATTCCACTTTCATGAGACGTCGGTCCAGCTCAGCCCGCGAGATTTTACTCTCACGGATCGCCGGCCCGGCCCGGCCCGGCCCGTGAGATTCTGAGAAGCCCGCCACAATACCCGCGGGTCAACAACAAGATACCCGCGAGTCAAGTGGTTCGAACGGCTGGGTTACGGGTATAAAATATGTTGCAATGTATAATTTAAGCCTTTACCTCATTGATTTGGTCGAAAATCAAATCTGATCTGAAGCGTCCAGCCCAATTCTATCTGACATGTCCAAGGAAGCCGACGACTGCTTCAGAGACGAGACCAAGAAAATAACGACGAAACTCAAAGCAAGGCGACCAGAGCAGCTGCAGCACTAACCCCAAAAGAGCCGTGGCACATCGTAGTCCGCCGGTGTCGCCTCAGTAAACATTAAGGCCGCCCCAAACCCACTTGTTTCCCCCGCTGCACCTCCGATTCCATAAGAGCATGACGAATCGAGTAACATATATAAAAAAAACGAGTTGGTTGAAAAAATCGAGCAGCCCATCCCCGTCGTTGCTTCGTGCGTGAGGTTGGGGTAGAGGACTACTTCCGCCCAGCCGAGAGATCTCGAGCTTGACATCCTCCTCGTCTATGCCGCCAAACGAATCAGGCGCTGGCTGCGGCACGCGACGACGCATGCCGTTGTCTACCTCGGTGGTGCCTGTTCATCTTCTGCGGTATTTGAACTTATTCAATTGTTTACATATACTATATACTAGAATGCAGTAAAGTTCCTTCTCCGAAATCTAATCCATTATGAGGTATCATGTTATGTACACATACTCGGACTGTGGAAGATCCGAAACATTAGGGCGAGAAGACATATATCGGCGAGTTTTTGCCGGTCTTCTTGCGGATCGGCCCACGGATACGGGTCTATTCGCGGGTCATGTCGGCCCGGCCCGTGATACTTCAAACCGCGTGCTGAAGTCCGGCCCGGCCCGCGAGAGTAACATCTCAAGGGCCGCTGGCTCGGCCCAGCCCATGAGATTTCAATGTCGCGAGCTTCGGCCCGGCCCGGCTTGGTCTGGTTCGTGATTCAGATTGTCAAGCCCGACCCGGCCAGGCCCGTGAGATTTTGCCAACACCCGGCCCCTTTAGCGGGCCGCGGACCAGCCCGCGAAGATGCCTGCTTTTTACGCCCAGGCCACGCTACCTCTATTATACCATAAGTTCCACGATATTCCCTGCTGTTAATACGATTGGGCTTGACCTGTCGGCAGCAAAGCTTCCGCGAACAACTGAGATAATGAGCTTCTGTCGAACCTCAATGTCGTTTGGAAAAACAGCGGACAGTGGGGAAACTAAGGGTTCTGCGGCATTAACTCATCGACTGAGCCTTTGTTTCCCGCTGCCGGGTTTGTGTAGTGTACTGCGTTACAGCGCATAGGAAATATTATCAACCATAGATACTGTTGTTTTACGGAAGGATGTTGGATTTGTATCGGGACGACATCTACGCTACATTGTCGGAGGGCAAATATATCGACTAAACAAGCGTACATTGGTTCTTCGAAGAGGAGACTTTCTTACGGAGTGTTGCAACGCGTTTTGTGCAACAGCAACCGCGCGATGGCGTTCCTCGCTTGACCGGTCCCACCCACCCCCCCCCCTCCTGTTGATTCTCACCTGGTAAATACTTTCGGCACCGCTTGGAAATCTGCGAAGCGAAGCTAACGAAGACAAGCTTCAAGATGAAAGGAATTGGGCTCGAAAAGCCGAAGGCCACGGATAGTACGGATACGACATGCATTCGGCGACTTCCTATCGCGTCTCAGTGTCGCAACCCATCTTTTTGTTCGGTGAGGTTCGATAAATAGTGGTCCACTTTTTCTGAACATAGCGGGCTTAGGCTTGACATTATGCCGTGGTTGTTTTTATTCCTGTCCAGCGCAATGCATTGGCCGGTGTTTCGGTTGGTCTAACAGAATTTTTGCTGTTTCTCGTTGTACTATAGAGTATCTACGTAGCGGTATCGGTTAATATCTGGTAGGTTCTTGCAGTTTTGAGGGTTTCAATGGTGGTCGGCATGAGATAAATATTGAAGATACTGCACGTGCGCCGCAATGGCGCATCCGCACCGCACATCCTACGCAATGCTTCAAACGTCAATGATGTTGTTCGCGTTGTCGCGGGCATCCCGAATATGAAAAATAACGGTGCTATCAGTACGAAAATGAACACGCGTGACTGTGCCATGCGATAAACAGTTTTCTGGCCACTTCAAGCTGGCGGTTTAGCTATCGCGGTAACAGCGGTAACCTTGCCTACCCCGCCGCCTCAAGAAACATAATGTTGCATACGTCCCCTCCTATGCCAGCTATTTCACACGCGACGATAATAACGTCGCGGAACGTGTGAGGTTAGAACACGGAATCGTAGAAGCAGGCTGCCCCCCCCCCCCCGCCAATGCTAGCTATGTCGTTTCGTCTTTTCAGCGTTTTTTGTTCGTAGTTGCATCGATTGGTGTATGCTGTGGTAGACGCGCTCTTATGTGCAGGAGCGGCCTGCACACAGGCTGTGCAGGTCGTGGGCAATTCGTTGATGCCTTATTGGTTGATGCTAGCCTTTCGGCCGCTTGGTTTGTGTTTACAGAACGCCACTAGAACACGCGCGGAGCCGCGTGACTGCCCCTGCCGATCTCGAGCCTCCCAAAGAGTTGGGGTTAGGGTTAGGATTAGGGTTAGGGTTAGGGTTACGTCAGGGGTCGGGCTGGTCTGGGCCACCGCGCAAGGTTGAACTTGACCTGTCGCGACTTGAACCGCTTGTGTGCAGGCTGCTTCTGCACATAGGAGGCACCGCTACGGTAGGGGTGCACGTACTTTTTCTGAGTCTCCTTCCTTACTTGAGACGCTTCATAGCCCACCAAAAATCTTGACTTCGAGAAAAGTAGAAGTGCAACTCAAAGAATAACCCCCTAGCCTAGGTATCTAACATGGTAAGTAATAATGTTCCAAAACACAAAAGGGTGTTCGGATGATATCGGGGCGTTCCTCAGTCTAACTGGGGAACTCCGCCAGTCAGAAATGTTTTGGCCTTCCGTAGCACGCGTATTGTTGTATCCCCTTTTCCTCGCGTCACAACAGCAACCGTCGTGTGATGGCGGCGGACACTCGAACCTCCGACCAGTCTCATCACGACCGCACGCAGCGCCAGCACGGCCACGGCCAACATGGCGCTAGAGGCGGTTCGTCCGCTGACTCGCCTACTGTTTTCCGGCCTCGAAGCGGTGCACCCCCGGCGCCCTCTTCGCATGCTAGCACACAAGCGCATGGCATGCGGGTCACCCTCGGACGACAATCCGAACGGACGCCAGCCGGGAACCTTCCGGACTATTTGACCACCCGACGACGGCAGGCCCGATCCCCTCGTTCCGCGGATAGCACTCTCGGGGAATCAGACAGGCCCACAAGCCAACTTACACGTCTCTGACGCACGGGTCGGCCAGCCCCCGCTTGGAATTTGGAGAGCACAGTGCTCTTGGTTCCAGCGAAGACTTCCACATTTCAACCACCGTAGGTTTACCGCCGGAAGCAAGCGTGCGCGGAGCTCCTGGGTCCCCACGAAGGACGGCATTAGTCGCAATGCGTCGCTTGCACCTTCCACGACCTCCTCGTTTGAGGCCCCCCCAACATCCAGGCGTTCCTCTGTGGATGAGAGGTTCGCCTTGACGTGCGGGTACGGGAATCCAGAACGGTCGAGACCGTCACGATCGCTTCGCTCGATTTTTTTCGCGCAAGATCGCCTGTTGCGCCCTAGCGAAGAAGAACGCCTAAATCTTACCATTTCTGACCTTCGTCAAGGCCAACACCACACGAGTGTGTCTCCTTCGGCCCCCGGCATGCCGGCAGAGGCCAACAGGCTGGTAGAGGACGGCTGCCCCCTACATGATTTAGCGGATCCTACGCGCTCGGTGCTATATGTCGTCCCCTGATACTCGAACGAGTCGCAACGAGGTGGTCTGAGAGACCAGACCCCACGCGGCGCCCGGGAAGTGCTTGACAACACCTTTTTCTAAGAACCCACTCAAAACGCCCCCGGCCTACATGGTGAATGTCTCGCCCACTGAGCCAAGGTGGACAGGTTGAGAGCTCTCTACGCCTTCTTGGGTTAGTTCGGGAACCACAGCTATGACTAGTTCAAGCGAATGCGCCTCGTGCTCTGATCTTGAGGAAGCGGCCCCGGCTAAGCTAGAAGTAGAATGGGACCAGTCCTCTCACAGTGAGAGAGAGACCCCCAAGTGTTTTCCCGGGGAAATATCTCCTGCCCCTTCTCAAGCGGCGGTTAATAACGCTGCGTTCGATGCTACTCAGAAACACTACTCGCACGTTACAGTGAGTTTCTGGCAGCCTCCCTCCTTCTGCTCGCAGTGGACACCTTCCCGTTTTTATGATCGAAGGCATGTCTTATCCCTGCGGTTAACAATTGTTTGTTGCCCAAACGAGTCGTGTCTTCGGAGACCACCAGACATTGCAACACATCATGCATGTGTCCGAGCCTTACCTGCACACGAAGTATGGACGATTAGTTCGTGATTTCGATACCGCCGTGTGGGAGCACGAGCGGGAAACACACGGCTTAACGGCTCCTACGCCAACTTCACCCAAAATCGAGATATCATGTATCAACTCCTGGGTACTGGCGATAAGCTTCTCGCGGAAGTTAGCCCCTACGATCTTATATGGGGTATTGGGTATAATGCTGACGACCCGTTTGCACAACGGCTGCCCTTATGGAGCGGCATAAACTTGCTGGGTAAGGCCTTGCAGCACGTTAGCGACGCCTCTTTCCGCGATCACGCGCCGCCACCGGCGCGTCTTCATCATCTTTCTCCTCTTCCGGACGTTCCGCCTTCACCGAGTAGAAACAACATCCACGATGTGGACCTGTCCATAAGTAAGCAACTGCGCCGAAGTGACACGACAGCGGCTACCGCAGGTTTTTAGGGGTTTCCCCGAACATGCCACAGGACCACAGCGACGATGTTCTTACTATGACGTCCGCCGAAGGGCACCCCGGCCCGCTCCCGCCCATGCCTTCCGAGCAAGGGCTTTGTCTCGTTGCTGGAATAGCACCGATGGACGACGCTTCCCTGAAGACGAAAATCAAGATCCATAGCGGCCCCGCTGCTGTACAGCTCAGCTGCATCGCTGTCTTGGATACGGGGTCACCAAATACCTTTATCAGCAGCCATGCTCTGGAAAGCACGAAACTCGAAGGAGCGGCTTCTGTTGTCTATGAATATCGCACTCCGTCGCGGTTATGGGGTGTTTTAGGAAAACCCCCGCCGCTCCAGACAGACACTATCGTTCGCTTAAGCGTGCAGTTATTTCACACGGACCTGTCGACAGCATAAGTTGCCGTTTGGGCCTGTGTCGTCCCGCCCGAAGCTATGCAGCACGCTGTGCTACTTGGACGTGACGGCTGGATGCGGTTCAACGACAGTTCCTACCGTACGCTTGCTCCTCGTCCGGGTGTAGCCTTTGCTTCCGATTCTTCGCCTCCCGGCGCCGGACGTTTTCATCTGCTGTACGCGGGTAAGACCGACGTCTCACTTTGGCGTGACCATCAACTTGCCGGAGTTGATCTGATCCGACGCGGCGGTTCCCCGGCGATTCGTGCTACGATAGAGGTACTATTAGTATATAGCACATTTTGACGAACATATTGCTTCTGAATGATGGGGTTCCTTAACCCAAAATCGTCGGAATGTCATCCTTTATTTCGCAATATTATTTGTCTGCACACTTAGACCGTGGGTTTTGTTCCTCGGTTTTCGTTTTAAATCTACTCAGAGTCAGGTTTTGGGTGAGGTATAGAGCTCCTCGAATGAGGAGCCTCAGAAGGCAAATTGCCTCAGAAGGCAAATACTAATGGTGTTATCATGTTATTATACCGATTAAAGTAGCATGTGCCCGGCCCTCGCTGGCTGCTACCTCGTCTATGTCAACGTTTGCGTCTGGAGCCGTCACACTGAATGTAGATGCCATGCCAAGCCGGCAAACCCCGGCCAAGAAGAACCTTTTCAAGCAGTCCGAGGGAAATAAAACGACCCGTGGTTGGTCATGATGGGGTTCCTCTCTCGTTTTGCTCACCGCCCGGCGGGCCGCAGTTGCCACTGGATTCGACGATGACTCTAACAGCCACGCGCTGACTCTTTACTGTCCAATCGTTGGATGTATATATGTACATAAGTAGGCACTTCGAATTACAAGAAAGTATCTCCATTTTGTGTGGCATTCCACTGTGCACGCCTAGCCCAACCTTCCGATGTATACGTTACGGACAGAGGGTTAGGCAGAGTGAAATCAGCGAGATCACAGCGCGACACGTGAAAAAAACGTATATGCGGAAACGTATAACATGTGCGACAGCAGTAGTGCGACAAAACGTTCTTCTTTGGAACATGTAGCTGCATCGACACCACGGGTGGTGTTGTGGCTGTCGTTATTGACGCAATGATTAAACGTGGAAACGATTACACATGAACATGTTGTGCAGTTTTCAGCCAGATTAGGCTTGCACAGCTTGACCTATGGCGTCTGTCGCCGCTATCGTAGCAAAGGACGCCGCTGCCACCGCTGCCACCGCTGTCGGAGAAGAGAGAACGTTCGACTCGCTGGCGTCGGACCAAGCCCGGTGTGCACGGTCTCTTTGGTCCGGGAGCTAAGACGCTACCACCGTCTTAAGCACCATGTACCGCTTGCAAGAAGACTGCCGGCGCACCGGCGAGGGTACAGGTATGACGCTTGGCAGGTTGCCCCCTACTATAACGCAGGGGTGCGCGCTTTGTTTCATGGCGGGATTCCCGATTGGCGAGTCAATACTGCCACCTTTTCACAGTCCCGAACGACCCCCTTTGATTGGCACGCGGCTGCAGCTAGATCCCACTCGGAGACCTCCGAGGTTGGGATAATACAACTTACGCTGTATTCCCGTATTTTTGTTCCAGCGTCCCAAGTGGTTTACTTTTAGATTCCAGACACGTCCTTTACTCACCGCACAATTTCGAACTGTGAGTGTGTTCGGCTTAGGTCGGGGCCAGAGTTGAGGTTAGGGGGTAATACTGGGGTTGGGGCAGGAGGTGGGGTTTGGGTCGAGTTTGGGGCCAGGGCTTGGGGCTGGGCGGTGGCTGAAACTGGGAATGGGGCTGGGCTGGGGTTGGCGTTGGGGCCGGGCCGGGCCGGGCCGGGCCGGGGTAGGGGCTGGGGCTGGGGCCGGGGTCGGGGGTGGGGCTAAGGCTGAGGCTAGGGCTGGGGCTGGGATGGAGGCCGGGCGTGGGCTTGGGCTGAGTCTTGGGCTGGGCCTGGGTCTGGGGCTAAAGCTAGGGCCGGGGCTTGGATGTGGGCTGGAGCTGGGTCTTGGGTCGGGGCTGGGGTTGTGCGCTTGAGTACAGGGCTGGGACCGGGGCTGGGGATGTGGTCTGGGTCGGACTCAGGGATGGGTCTGTGTCTGTGTCTGGGGCTGTGGTTTTGGTTGAGGCTGGTTCTCGGGCTAGGGCTGGGTTATAGGTCGGGGCTGGAGCTGGAGCCTAGGCTGAAGCTGGGGGTTGGATCAGGGCGGGGGTTGGGGTTGGGGTTGGGATAGGGCTAGGGCCATGGATCGGGGATGGGGGTTGGCTCGGGGTTAGGGCTTGAGCTGGATCGGTGACTGCTGAAGAGATACTGGGACTCGGACTGGGGCTTGGGTAGGGGCTGAGACTGGAGCTAGAGGTTGGCACCGGGGCTCGGGCTGGGGCTGGGACCAGCGCTGGGGCTGAGGCTGGGGCTGAGGCTGGGGCTTAGGTTGGAGCTCGGGGTTGGGCTGGAGCCAGGCTGGTGCTGGCGCTGGAACCTGGGTTGCAGGTTAGGCTTGGGTCGGGTCTCTTGCTGGGTTTAGGAGGAAGACTGGGGCTGGAACCGGGGAATGGGGTTTGAGTCGGTCTTGGGGCAGGGTCAGGGGGTAGGGTCTGGGCTGAGATTGGGTTGGGTTGGGATTGAGCTTGAGGACGAAGCTGGGGTAGAGGACGGGGCTGGGGCTGGGGCTTGGATCGAGGTTAGGGCCGAGGTCGGGGCTGGAGTTGGAGTTGGGGACAGGGCAGGGGCTAGGGTTGGGGATAGGGTTTGGGTCGGGGTTAGGGAAGAGCCGGGGACTGTGGGGCTGGGGCTGAGGATGATACAGGGGCTGGAGCTGAGGCTTCGGTCAGGGTTGGGGACGGGGCTGGGTCTGGGGCTGGGGATTGGGTGGTACCTGAACACATTTATGATAAATTATTTGCTGGCTGTGTGGTCGACCCTCGATTTGCTACGATTTGACACGGGAGATGATGGTTCGCGCTTCGCGCTCTCCGCTTCCGGCGGCTCCTGCGGAAGGCTGATCATATATTTCTACACGTGCCAAACGGGATCAGGTCCGGGTGGGATCAGGGTGCCAGTGCAAAATGTTGTGTATGCGCGTGTTCACCAATGAAACATCCCGAAATCTGAGTAGTTGGCCAATCAAGGGATTTCTCGAGAAAAAGGTAAGCTCTACTGATTGGGGCTGGAACTGGGGCTTCTGTAGGGGATGGAACTAGAGCTGAAGCCTGAGGATGAAGCTGGAGCTTCAGCTGGGCTTAGTGCTGGTGCTGGGGCTAAGACCTCGACTGGAGGGGCTTGCATCGGGGCTGGGGGCGGTGCTGGAGGCTGGCTCAGGGTTGGAGCTGGAGCGGGAGCCTGGGCTGGAGCTTGAGCTTGAGCGTGATATGGAGATTGAGGTCAGATCGGAGTTAGAGTTGGGGTTAGGACTAAGACTGGGTTTGGGGCCGAGGATAGGGCTTTAGTCGAGGTCGAGGGTGGGGCTTGAGTCAGGGCTAGGGCTTGGACTGAGGCTTTGAATCAGGGCTGGAGCTGGAGCCTTGGCTGGAGCTGGGGTTTGTGTCGGGACTGGGGTTAGGGTTAGGGATAGTGCTTGGGCCGGGGATGGGGATGAGGGTTGGGTCGGGGTTATAGTTGAGCTAGGCCGGTGGCTGGGGAAGGGATGCTGTACATTGGACGCAATCTTGAGTAGGGGCAGGGACTGGAGCTGGAAGCTGGGGTTGGGGCTGGGGCTGGAGCTAGGGCTGCGGCCAGTGCTTGATCTGGAGGTAGGGGGTGGCGTTTAGGTCGGGACCCTGTATGGCGCTAGGGCTGGAAACTGGGTTGCAGGTTTGGTTTGGGTCGGGGCTCTAGTTGGGGTTAGGGGGGAGACTGGGCATGGGACCGGGGATGAAGAGTCGGTCGGAGGTAGGGTTCATGCTTGGATCAGGACTAGGGGTTGGGCTAAGGTTGGGCTTGGGTTGGCGTTGGGTTTAGGGTCGACACTGACGTAGGAAATGGGGCCAGGGCTAAGTTTGGGTAGGGGCTCGGGCTAGGGCTGACGTTGGGGTTAGAGAAACGGCAGGGGCTCGGGCTAGAGATGGGGTTTGGGTCGGGTCTCGGTCTAGGTCTCAGTCTCGGTGCTACTGTGGCTACAGCTGCGGCTTAGGCTGCTGCTACTGCTGCGACTGGGGCTGGGGCTCTGGCTGCTGCGGCTGAGGCTGCTGCTGCTGCTGCTGGGGCTGGGGCTCTGGCTGGGGTTCGAGCTGGGCCTTGTTTTGAGGGTGGCGTTGGGGTCGGTGCCTAGGTCGGTGACGGGACTGGCATGGGCCGGAACCGGGGCTGGAACCGGAGCCGGAACCGGGGCCAGGTCTGGGGCTTGTGTTGGGGCTGGGGGTGGGTCTTGGTATTGGCCTGAGTCTGGGTGTAGGTCTCGGTCTCGGTCTCGGTCTCGGTCTCGATCCGGGTCCGTAACGGGGTCAGGGTCGAGGTCTGGGTCTGAGTCTGGGTTTGGGTCTGGGTCTGGGTCTAGGCCTTGGCCTTGGTCTGGAAGTTCGGTTGGGGCAAGAGCTGATGCTGGGTCCGTATCTGGGTGTGTCTGTGTCTGTGTCTGGGTGTGTGGCTGGTTTTTGGTCAACGACTTTGGCCGGGGTTGAGGTTGGGAGGGGGGCTTTGGCTGTGGCAGGGGCTGCGGTTTGGGTTAAGCCTGAGTCTAGGTCTCGGTCTGTGGCTGAGACTTGGGCTCGGGCTGAGTCTCGGGCTGGGGCTTCAGCTGCGGCTGGGGCTGGTCTTGGAGGGTCGCCTGGGGCAGAGGCTGAGAATGGGCCTGGACCGGGACCAGGGGCTGGTTCTGGGGCTGGGTCTGGCCCTCGGCTTTGGATCTGACACTGGGTCGGGGGGTGGGACTGGGTTTGGGGCTAGAACTGGGATTGCGGGGGGGGATTAGGGTTGGCGTTGGGCCGGTGGCTGGGGTAGGGGATGGGGCTGAGGCCGAGCCCGGGGCCGGGGCTGAGGCTGGGGCTGGGGCGTGGGCTGAGTCACGGCCTGCTGCTTGAGTTGGGCCCGGATCTGAGTCTGGGCCTGAGATTGGGACATGTGCTGAGGCAAGGGCTGATGCTTGGTCTGGGTCCGGGGCTGATTGCGGGGATAGAGCTTGAGCCGGGACTAGGGCTGAGCTGAGGTTGGGTTGGACTGGATCAGGGGCTGGGGTTGAGGAAGGGGCCAGGGGTTGGGGTCGGGGCGTGGGCTGGGGCTGGTGTATTTGGCTGGGGAAGGGGCTAAGGCAAGGTCTGGGTCTAGGTCTGGGGCTGGTTCTGGTTCTGGGACTTGGGCTGGGTCCGGGTCTGGGTCTGGGCCTCGGTCAGGTTCTGGGACTGGGATTCTGGCTGCTGTCAGGTCTTAGGCTGGGGCTGGGCCTGGGGCTGGTGCTGGGACTGGGAGTGGGGTTGGGAGTGGGGCTGGGGCTGGGACTGGGGATGGGGTTGGCGCTGGGACCGGCCGGGGCTGGGGCCAAGCCCGGGGCCGCGGCTGAGGCAGAGGCAGAGGCTGCGACTCGGGCCGAGGCTGGAGGTAAGTCTGGAGATTGGGTCGGGGCTTAAGCTGGGTTTTGGACAGAGCTGGGGCTGGGGCTTAGGCTGGAGTTAAGGCTGCGGCTGGGGCTGAGGCTAAGGGTGGGATTGTAGTTAGAGCCGGGGCAAGGGTAGTGGCTTGGACGTGGACTGCGGCCGTGGTCAGGGCCGGGGCCTTGGCTGTGGCTGGGACTCTGTTTGGATGTGGGGCTGGATATTGGTCTGGGGCTTTGGCCGAGGTTGGGGTTAACGCTCGGGCTTCGGCTGTGACAGGGGCTGCGTTTGGAATTTGGCCTTAATCCAGGGGTGGGTCTGGGGCTGAGACTTGGGCTCGGGCTGGGACTCGGGCTGGGCCGAGGCTCGGGCTCCGGCTGCGGCTGGAGCTGATTTTGGGGGGGTGCCTGGGGCAGGGGCAGATCATGGGTCTCGGCGTGGACTACGTAGGGGCTGGTTCTGAAGCTGGGGCTGGCCCTCGGCTTCGGGTCTGGCACTGGGTCTCGGAGTGGGGCTCGGTTTGGAGCTGGAGTTAGGTCTGGGGCAGGCTTAGGGTTAGCGTTGGGCAAGGACGTGAGGTAGGGGATGGGGCTAAGGCTGAGCCCGGGGCCGGGACTGAGGCTGAGGCTGGGGTATGGGCTGGGCCAGGACCTGCTGTTGGGGTTGGGCCCGGGTCTGGGCTTGGGTCTGGGACTTGGGCTGGGTCTGGGTCTAGGTCTTGGGCTGATTACGGGAATGGAGCTTGGGCCGGGGCTGGGGCTGAGCTGGGATTGGGCTGGGTCAGGGACTGGACATGGGCACGGGGCCGGGGCCGGGGTCAGGGGTGGGGCTGGAGCTGGCGCTTGGGTTGGGGCAGGGGTTCGGGCAAGGTCTGGATCTGGGTTTGGGGCTGGTTCTGGGGTTGGGATTTGGGTGGGGTCTGGGCCTAGGTCTAGGTTTGGGTCATGTTCTGGGGCTGATACGTGGGCTGGGGCTAGGGCTTAAGCTGGGGCTGGGCCTGGGGCTGAGACTGTGGCTGGCACTGGGACTGAGCCTGGGCCTGGAAGTGGGGCTGTGACTGGGGTTGGGGTTGAGGTTGGCACTGGGGCGCGGAAAGGGGTAGGAGCCGGAGCTGGGGTTGGGGGTGAGGACCAGGCTGCGACTGGGGTTGAGGCTGGAGATGAGTCCGGGGATTGAGCCGGGGCTGGGGTTGAGGATGGGAGTGGGGCTGGCGCAGGGGCTGGGGTTAGACCTGCGATTGGGGCTGGGGTTGAGGCTGAGGTTAGCGTTGGCGCCGTGGTAGGGGCAGGGGCTTGGACTAGGATCATTGCCGTGACCAGCATTGGGGCCGGGGTCTTGGCTGTGGCTGTGTCTGTATCTGTGTCTGGTTCTGAGTCAGGGGCTGGGGCTGGGGCTGGGGCTGGGCTAGGGATGGGGCTGGGCCAAGCTTGAATTGGGGTTGTCTGGTCCGGGGTTGTGTCTGGGGCTTTGGCTTGGGCAGGGACTGAGGCGGGATCGGGATCTGGGTCTTGGTCTGGGTCTGGGTCTTAGTCTGGAACTTAGGCTGGATATAGGGCCTGGTCTGAGAGTGGGTCTAGATCTGGGTCTTGATTTGGGTGGCTAGGAAGTTGGTTGAGGACGATGATGGGATTGGGCCTGGGGTTGAGGTTGGGTTTGGGTCGGGGGCTGAGGCTAGAATTGGGGCTGGGGCTGGGCTGGGTGCCGGGGCTAAGGCTTGGACTAACAGTGGGGCTGCGGCTGCGTGTGAGGCTGCCGCTGCGACTAGGGCTGAGGCTGGAGGTGCGTCTGGGGGTTGGGTCGTGGCTCCGGCTAGGGCTGGGGCTGTGGCTGCGGCCTGGGTTGGGATTGGGGCCGCGGCAGGGGTAGCGGCCGGGTCTGCGTCTGGGGCTGCGGTGGGCGCTGTGACTGGGGCTGAGGTTGGAGATGGGTCTGTGGGTTGGGTCGTGGCTGGGGCTGGGGTTGGGGATGGGGCTGAGGCTGGGCCTGGGCCTTGGGCTGTTATTGGGGCTGGGGCTCGGGCTGGGGCTGAGCCTTGGGTTGGCGTTGGCGCCGGGACAGGGATAGGGCCTGTGGCTGTGACTGCGGCCGTGTACAGGGCCAGAGCCTTGGCTGTGGCTGGGTACAGGTCTGGGGCTGGGTCTGGACGCGTGCTACGATAGAGGTAGCGCCTTTTTGCTAAAACAGCGTCTCAATAACTTGGTTCCTACCCAAAATCGTCGGAATGCCATTCTTGTTTGCAATATAAACGTTTTTTAACCTAGGCCACTACCTAGGCCATGAGTCTGAGTCTGTTCATCGAATTGCACTTTCAGTTTGCTCAATAACTCAGGTTTTGAGTGAGCTATAGAGCCCTTCAAGTGAGGAGCCTCATAAACAAAGTGGTGCACCTCTACCGTACCATGTGTCGTGGCTGGGGTTTGGGCTGGGGCCTGGGCTGGGAGTTATGCTGGAGTTAGGGCAGTGATTGGGTCTGGGTCCGGGTCTGGGGGCTTAGGCTGGGTCAAGGGCTGAGGCTACGACTGGGGCTGAAACTGGAGGTATGTCTGTGGGTTAGGTCGTGGCTGGGGCTCGAGCTAGGGGCTGGGGCTGGGGTTTGCGCTGGGGCTGGCGCTGGGACTGGCTGCAGGGGCAGGGGCAAGGGCGGGGGCTGGAGGCTGTGATTGGGGCTAAGCTTGGAGGTGAGCCTGGGGGTTGGATCGTGGCTAGGGCTGGCGGACTGGCGTAGGGGCCAGCGCTGGGATTGGGGTTGGGACTGAGACCGTGACTGGGGCTGAGGCTAGGGGTGAGTCAAGCGGTTAGGTCGTGGCTGTGGCTTTGGCTGGGGCTGAAGTCGGGGCACGGATAGCGACCGGGGCTGGGGCTAGGGACGGGGCTAGGGCCGTGGCCGTGGAAGTGGCTGGGGCTGGGGTTGCGGTTGGCGCTGGAACTGGGGCTGGGACTGGGACTGTGGCTGAGGCTGGGTTTGGCGGTTGGGCTGGCGCAGGGGTAAGAGCTGGGGCTGGAACTGGGATCGTGGGCAAGGCCGGGACCGTGGCTGGGTCTGGGTCTGGGTCTGGGCTAGGATTTGGGTCTGGATCTGGGTTTGGATCCGGCGCTGGGACTTACACAGCGGGTGGGGCTGGCGTTGTGTTCGCATCTGAGTCTGGGTTTGGGTCTGAGCCTTGGGCTAGGGCAAGGACTGAGGCTGGGTCTGGATTTCAGTCTGAATCTGGGTCTGGGTCTGGGGCAGGGACTTGGGCTAGGTCTGGATCTAGGTCTAGGTCTGGGTCTAGGTCTGGGTTTGGGTCTGGATATTGACCCGGGTTGCATCTGGGTCTGATACTTGGACCGGGGTTTGACTTGAGTTAAGGCCGGTGATGGGGCTGGACCTGGGGCTTAGGCTTGGGCTTGAACTGGGTCGGGGAGTGGGTCTTGATTTAGGTCTTGGTCTTAGTCTGGATCTGGGTCTGGGTCTGGGTCTGGGATTTGCATTGGGGCTTGGGTTTGGGTTGGGGCCGGTGATTAGGCTGGGGTTGGGCTTGGTGCCGGGACTAGGACTGGGGCTAGAGCTGAGGTTGGGGTTGGGACCGGGGGAGGGGGAGGTGTAGGGACTAGGGTTGGGGGATGAAGCCGGGGCAGGTTTAGGGCCGAGGTTTGGTGTGGGGTAGAGCCGGATCTGGGACTGGAGCTGGGGCTGCTGCTGGAGGCGAGTCTGGCCCTTGGGCTGGGTTTGGGTCTCGGTCTGGTGCTGGGGTTGATGTTTGGGCCTGGGCAGGAGTAGGGGCCGGCGCAGGGACCGGGGCTGAGACTGAGGCAATGACTGGGTCTGGGTCTGGGTCTGGGTCTGGGTCTAGGTCTGGGTCTGGGTCTGGGTCTGGGGCTGGCGCTGAGGCTACGACTGGGGCTGAAGGTGAAGGTGGGTCTGGGGGTCGGGTCGTGGCTGGGACTGGGGCTAGTGCTGGGTTTGGTGTTGGCACCGGGGCAGGGGTAGGAGCCGGGCTGGCGCCGGGGACGGGGCCAGGGCCGGATCTGGGCTGGGGCTGAGCCTGGGGTTAGGATTGAGGTTGGGGTTGGGACCGGAACTGGGACTGGGATTGAGGCTGGGACTGAGACTGAGACTAGGGCGTAGATTAAGGCTGGGCTTGGAGGTGGCGCCGGGGCCGGGGCCGGGGTAAGGTCTGGAGCTGGGGCTGCGGCCGTGGCCAGGGTTTGGGTCGGGTCTGGGTGTGGGGCTGCCCTGGCTGGAATCTTCGCCGGGGCTGGGGCTGTGGTTGAGTCTGGGTCTTGGTCTTGATGTGGGTCTGGGGCTTAATCTGGGGCAGGGGCTGTGGCTACGACTGGAAGACTGAAGCTGGAGGTACGTCTGTGGGTTAGGTCGTGGCTGGGGCTCGGGCTCGGGCTCGGGCTGGGGTTGGAGTTGGCGTTGGGGCCGGCGCAGGGGTAGAGACCGGGGCTGGAGCTGCGGCTGGGGCAGAGGCTACGACTGGGGCTAAGGCGGGCGGTGAGTCTAGGGGTTGGGTCGTGGCTGCGGCTGGGGGACAGGCGTAGGGGCCGGCGCTTGGGCTGGAGCTGGGGCTGAGGCTGCGTCTGGGGCTGAGGCTTCAGGTGAGTCTTGGGGTTGGGTTTTGGCTTTGGCTCTAGGGTTGAGATGAGGTTTGGGGTCGGGGCAGAGGCAGTGGCTGCGGCTGGGGCGGGGGAGTGGAATAAGGCCGTGGCCGTGCCTGGGGCTGGGGCGCGGGTTGGAGTTGGTGCAGGGGCTGGGGCGGGGGCTGAGACCAAGGCTGAGGCTTGGTTTGGCGATTGAACCGGGGCAGGGATCAGGGGTTGGGCTAGAACTGGGATCGTGGCCAAGGCCGGGGCGGTGGCTGGGTCTGTGTCTGGGTCTAGATCTTGGTCTGGATCTGGGGCTGGGAGTTAGACTGTGACAGGGGCTGGCGTTGGCTTCGAGTTTAGGTCTGGGTCTGGGGCTGGTTCTGGGGCTGGGACTTGGGCTTGGGCTTGGGCTTGGTCTGGGAGTGGGTCTTGGTCTAGGTCTTGGTCCGGGTCTGGATCTGGATCTGGGTCTGTGCTATGCATTGGGGCTGGGGTTATGGATGGGGCCAGGGATGGGGCTGGGGTCGGGCATGGTGCTGGGGTCGAATATGGTGCTGGGACTGGGCTTGGTGCTGGGACTGGGCCTGGTGCTGGGACTGGGCCTAGGACTGGGACTGGGATTGGGGTTGGTGTTTGGTCCGGGGCAGGGGTGGGTGTACGGGCTGGAGCTGGGGCTGCAGCCGGACCCAGGGTTGGGGCCGGGTCTAGTTGAGGTACTGGGACCGGGGCCGGGTCTAGACTGGAGCTGGGACTGCGGCTGGGGGCG
This sequence comes from Alaria marginata, assembly GCA_037833945.1. Taxonomy (NCBI): domain Eukaryota; class Phaeophyceae; order Laminariales; family Alariaceae; genus Alaria; species Alaria marginata. The sequence continues at coordinate 17,254 of JBBMKB010105505.1, forward strand.
GGTCTGGGCGTTGGATCGAGTTTAGGTCTCGGGTTGGCGCTGGGGTTGACTTTGGGCCGGGGACAGGAGTGGGGACCGGCGCTGGTGCTTGGGTTGGGGTTGGTGCTGGAACTGGGACTGAAGGTGGAGGTGCGTCTGTGGGTGAGGTGGTGGCTGGGGTTGGGGCTCGGGGTGGAGATAGGGTTGGGGTTGGGGCTGGGACTGGGAAAAAGGCGGAGGCTGAGGTTGGGTTATCGGTGGGACCAGGGCAGAGGTAGGAGCCCGTGCTCGGACTAGGGCCGTGGCCAGGGTTTGGGCCGGGTCTGGGTGTGAATCTCGGGCCGGGGTTGGGACTAGGACTGGAGCTGGGACTGCGGCATGAGGTGGATCTTGGCTTTGAGTCGGGTCTGAGGCTGGGGCTGCAGCTGGGTCTTGGTGTTGGGGCCGGGGCAGGGGTAGGGGCCGAGACTGGGGCTGGGGATGTGCCCAAGACTGGGGTCGGGGTCGAGTTTGGGGGTGAGGTTGGGGCTGGAGCTGAAGCTGAGGCTGGGGCTGGGGCTGGGGCTGGGGCTAGGGTTGGCGTTGGGCCGGAAGTTGCGACTGTGGCTGAAGGTCGAGATGAGTCTGCGGTTGGGTTATGGCTGGTGCTGGTGCTGGGGCCGGGGTTGTCGTTCCGGCCTGGGCAGGGATAGGGACTGGTCGTGTGGCTGGAAAGGGGGCGGGGACGGGGCCGGGGGATGGGCTGGGGGTGACTCTTGGGCTGGAGCAAGGGCTGGGGCAAAGTCTTGGTCTGAGTCTGGGCCTGGGTCTAGGACACACGCCGAGCCTGGGTCTGGGGCCTGGTCTGGATCTGGGGCTGGGTCTTGGGCATGGTCTGGAGTTGGGGCTGGGACCGGGTCTGGGGTTTGGGCAGGGGTTGAGTTTGGTGCTGGGCCTGGGGTTTGAGCTGGGGCTGGGGCTGGGACTGTGATCGGAACTTTTTCCGGGGCAGGGGGAGTGTAGGAGCTGGGACTGCCGATGGGCCATGGGCCAGGGTTGGCGCCAGGTTTGGGTGTGAAGCTGGGGTCGGGACTGGGGCCTGGGCTGGAACTGCGGCTGGGGCTGGGGCTGGAGGTGAGTCTGGTAGTTATATCGGGGCTGGAGGTGGGGCTGGGGCTGAACCTGGGGCTGAGATTGGCGTTATGGCCGGGGCAGGGGTAGGGGCTGGGTCTGGGCCTGGGGCCGGGTTCGGGTCTGGGTCCAGCACCAGCGCTGGGGACGGCGCTTGGGCTTGGAAAAAGACTGGGGCAAGGTGAAGCTCTGGGTTTGGGGCTACTTCTGGGTCTGGCACTTGAGCTGGTGCCTGGGCTGGTGCTGGAACTGACGCTACATCTGGGGCTGGGGTTGGGGTCGGGGCTGAGGTTGTGACTGGGTCTGATGCCGGAGGTGAGGCTTGGGGTTGGGTTGTGGCTGGGGTTGGAGCGGGGGCTACGATTGGTGCTGGTGCAGGGTCGAAGGTACGGTCTGGGTCTGTGTCCTGAACATGGGCTGTGGCTTGTGCTGGGGGTGGGCTTGGGTTAGGGTTTGAGCTGGGGTTGGGCTTGACGTTAGAACTGGGACTCGGGCTGGCGATAGGGCTGGCGTTGGCATTTGGGCCGAGGCACGGTTAAGCGTAGGGGCTGGGGCTGGGTTGGCGCCGGGTTCAGGGTCGGCGCTGGATCTGGGTGTGGGGCTGGGGCAGGGGCTGGGGCTGGGGCTGGCTTTGGATCTGGGGCTGGCAGGGAGTGTAGCCGTTGGGTCGGGTCTAGCGCTCGGGCAAGCACTGGGGTTGGCGTGAGAGCCCAGGCAGGAGCAGGGGCTGGCGCTGGGGTTCGGGCTTAAGCTGGGGCCGAGGCTGCAACTGGGACTGATGGTGGAGGTGAGTCAGGGGGTTGAGTTGTGACTTGGACTGGTGCTGGGAATAGTGTTGGGGCTGGGATAGGGGCAGGAGCCGGGGCTCGGGTTGGGGTTGGGGCGTGGTGTAGGCCTTGGGCTGAGGCTTAGATTTGATTTAGCGGTAGGGCTGGGAAAGGGGTAGAGACTAGTCCTAGCACTGGGGCCGTGGCCAACACCAAGATCAAGGCCGTGGCTAGGCCTAGGTGTGAGCCTGAGTCTGGGTCTAAGTGTGCATCTGAGGCGGGTTCTGAGGATGGTACTTGGGCTTAACCTGAGTCTGGCGCTGGGCCTGGGTCTCGTTCTTGGTCTGGGTCTGGCCCCGAGTCTGAGTCTAAGCCTGGGTCTGGGTCTGGTTCTGGGTCCGAGGCTAGTTCCGGGTCTGGGTCTGGGTCTGGGTCTAGGACCTGGGCTGGGGCTGGTGCTTGGGTTGGGGCCGGTAATGGGTTTAGGGATGGGTTCGGGTCTGGGTCTGGGGCCTGAGCTGGGTCTGGGTCTGTGCCTGGGTCTGGGTCTGGGTCTGGGTCTGGGTCTGCGTCTCGATCTGGGTTTGTGTCTGTGTCTGGGTCTGTGTCTGGGATTAGGGATGGGGTTCCGGGTGGGGCTGAGGCTGGAAATTAGTGCTGGTGTTAGATCGGAGCTGGAGCTGGGGCCGGGGCTGTGGCTGGTGCTGGCACTAGGACTGGAGTTGACCCTGAGGCCGGGGCGGGGGCCGGAGTTGGGACTCGGAAGGGGGCAGGGCCAGGGTTGGCGTCTGGCCAGCTGCTGGGCTGGGGCAAGGACTGGGACTGGGGACGGGGATGAGGCTGCAACTGGAGGCGAGTCTGAGGGTTGGGCTGGAGATCCCGCTCGGGCTACCACTGTGGCTGTGACTAGGGCTGGAAGTGGTTCAGGGGGATGGGTCGGGGCTTGGGGTGGGGCCGGGACCGGGGCTGGGGCTGGGGTTTGCGGTGGGGCCGGGGCGGGGGTAAGGGCTGAGTTTGGTCCTGGTGATGGGGCCGGGTCTGAGTCCGGGTCCGGGGCCGTGGCTGAGGATGGCGCTGAGGTTCAGGCAGGGACTGGGGCAAGGTTTGGCTCTGGGTCTGAGGCTTGTTCTGGGGCTGGGTTCTGGGGCTGAAACTTGGGCAAATACTTGGGCTAGCACTGGGGCTGAGGCTCGGGCTGCGACTGGGATTGATGCTCGAAGAGAGTCTTGGGGTTTCTTTCGAAGCTGGGGTTGGAGCTGGGGCTGCGGTTGGTATTGGGGCAGGGTCTAGGGCACGGTCTGAGTCTGGGTCTGGGACATGGACTGAGGCTGGGGCCGAGGCTGGGACCGGGGCTGGTTCGGGGCTCGCGCTGGGGTTAGGGTTGGAGCTGGGGCTGAGACTGGGGCCGGCGGTGGCGCTGACGCTGGCGTTGGGACTGGCGCTGGATCTGGGGCTTAAGATGGCGGATAATTTGGCCATTGGGACGGGTCTGGCGCTGAGGCTAGCGCTACGATTGGCGTTGGGGGCGTAGCAGGTAGGGGCCGGCGTTGGGGCCGGGGCTTAAGTTGGTGGTAAGGATACGACTGGGGCTGACGGTGGAGGCGAGTCTGGAGGTTGGATCGTGGCTGGGACTGGTGCTGGGATCATTGTTTGGGCTGGGGTAGGGGTAGAGGCCTGGGCTGAGGCTGAGGACGGGGCAAGGACCATGATCGGGGCTTTGGGCTGGGGCTGAGGTTGGGGCTGGGGAGTGGCGTAGGGTTTAGTCTGTGGCTCAGGCTTGGTTTGGCGGTGGGGCTGGGGTAGGCGTAGGGGTTGGTGCTAGTAATGGAGATGTAGCCAAGGCCAGGACCGTGGCTAGGTCCGGGTCTGGGTCTGGATCTGGGGAGGGTTCTGGGGATGGATCTGGGGCTTAACCTGAGTTTAGCGCTGGGTCTGGGTCTGGTTCTAGGTCTGGGTCTGGCGTCTAGGTCTGGATCTGGGTCTGGGTCTAGGTCTGGGTCTGGGTCTGGGTGTAGGGATGGATCTGGGACTTGGGCTGGGGTTGGGGATTGGCTTGGGGCTGGGATTTGAGTTGGGGCCGGTGATGGGTCTGGGCATGGGCTTGGGTCTGGGTCTGGGGCTTGGGCTGGGTCTGGGGCTTGGGCTGGGTCTGGGGCTTGGGCTGGGTCTGGGTCTGGGTCCGGGTCTGGGTCTGGGTCTGGAGATGAGGCTCCGAGTGGCCTGAGGTTGGAAATGCGTGCCGGTGTTGGGTCGGAGCTCGGGCTTGGGCCGGGGTTGTCACCTATGCTGGTACTAAAGCTAGGGTTGGCGCTTGGGTCGGCGCCGGAGTAGGGGATACGGCTCGGAAGGGGACGGAGTCAGGGTTGGCGCCGGATCTGGGTGTTGTTCTGAGGCAGGGACTTGGGCTGGGCATGGAGTTGGGGCTGCGACTGGAGTTGGGGCTGCGACTGGAGGTGATTCTGAGGTTGGGCTGGGGCTGCGGCTGGGGCTGCCGCCGGGGCTGTCGCTGGGGCTGCGGCTATTTTTTTTTTTTTGCTCATCCCATCTATTATCTTCGCTCTTTCTTCTTCTCTCTCCATCTTCCTTGTAGCTCGGATC